>JAHZMT010004154.1:0-11039 GCA_027743785.1 Sinhomidia bicolor
AGAGTTTCCCAGTTCAGCACGTTTGGTAGAAAATGGGTACAGATTGTGGGTGTCCAAGAAAATAGTAAAATTTGGCGTCGCCTCTTTAAAATCCATGATCGGACCAGAACGTGCTGAAGCTTGGTGGCAGCGCTTAAGTTATGGAAAGGGTTACGATATTTTGTACGATTTGGATATAGATTTTAGTCGAATAGCTGTAAATAATGTTACGGATCTGGCGTGGAAACTTGTTCATCGCAAACTGTTTGCATTCTGCTCTATCCACCCGCTTTTTCGAGACAACGCTGTGTGGGGAAAACCAATTTTTATATTTCATGAGACCATTGTGTGCAAGTCATCTGATATGAGTAGTCAGGATTTGAAATGGAGACGAAGTGTGCGACTATGGGGAAATGTTAATGTTGGCATGATAACTGCGCTGCGAAGATGGATGGAAGTGGGATTTGTGGTGAGAAAAGATCGGTTTGGAGATCAGGAAAGAATGTATAGAGAACTGTCTGTAGTGCCTGTGCGAAGATTTACGTATCCGAAGGCTATTGGGATGTGGAGTGCGGTGGGATTATGCTGTTTGATTGTTGTGGCAATTGACTCCATGGTTCTATTGAAGGAAATTGTACATTCAATCTACTTTTTTGGGTTTAAACAAAAAAGGTTAAAAACAAACAATACAAGGAGTTAATTAAAATAAATTTGACATGTATACATATTCTAGAAAATTCATATTATGCGATAGTTATGTACCTATTTACTAAAATAACAGCAATAAAATTATGAAGTTGCCTTGTCTACTGCAGCTGATAAATTCTGAACTTTTACTTTTTTATGAATATAACGAAGGATGGTGCGATTGTACGAATGTTTGCAAATATGTATGCTTAAAATTACATTCAATTATTATGCTTTCTCCGTCCAGTGTAAACAATCGTGCAAAAAGTAACATGTAATCTAATACTGTATTTTGCAACTTTTTGAACATGCATGCCCTTGTGAAAAAACATTATTCAATGTAATACATCAAATTAATACAGCTCTGAAATTAAACCTGGTTGTTACCAAATACATATTCGAAAAATATTTTTTATTTAGATAATCCTTTCATTTCAGTAAATAACACAAAGGAATTTTATTTTTAAAAAAAATTGTACACGTACTGTCACAAAAGATTAGGCAAGCATTGTGAAAAAATTCATCTTACATCGCGTAACATAGCACATAATATATTTTTTTAAATGATAACAAGCAATTTGCTGCTTGCATTTTCACATATCATACATACATATTTGTCATTTTAAACACCTTGTCAGGACAAACATCATCTTTTAAAAATATTTAAGGTGTGAGATGGTGTTAACATTTTTATTTCTCTTTTTATTCATACTCTTATGCCAAACAACCTCTTCAAATCTTCCTTTTGTTATAACGGCATCGTGTTCCGTGGGCATGATCTTCTCCAATCATACCTCTTTGGTTTATCAAATTTACCTTGAATCAATTATCTGGAATGTGGAACAGCAAACCAGCATGCCCGTGCAATGGATTCTTTATACAATTGACCAACTAAGTAATTTATCTGACGATGAGGAGGCTCAAGATGATGATACTGACACTTCTCTCGCGTCAAAGTACTTTAGATTTTCCCAAAAGTACCAAGATAGCCTATGCGTAGCTTATCTTTTACTACTAATCGATTTTCAGCAAGTAACCAAAGCCATACAAAACACAGGATTTGGCAGTTTTCAAGACGTAATATTTTTCGTAGCGATTGAAACGGAAAACTCTAATCTTTCTCCGGATTCCAATGCTCTAGTAAGTCAGTTTTCTGAACAACTGTTTGTTGATGAAGATGTAGACCAAACTTTTAATATGCCGTTAATGTTTTTTGACATTACAACCGCAAATTCCAACCTTCATGTGTTTTGCTACATGTGTTTGGTACCAGCTGACAAAACGAGAGAAATCTTGAAAGATGATTTTGAAACATTAAAACTGTTAGCATGGAGCATTAACGAAAACGGATTTGGTCGCCCAATACAATTATTGTATCCCTATGGATTTTCCCCAAAGTCAGAAAGCTATACACACAAATGTAGCCCAATACAATTATTGTATCCCTATGGATTTTCCCCAAAGTCAGAAAGCTATACACACAAATGCTTGCAAAAATCTGACACAATTTCTGAACGAAATGAATATTACATTTCTTTTAAATCCTGTTACAAGTTTGTTCAAGCCACGCTACCAATTGCAAAACTATTTAATTTTACTTTTCTTCCTGACACCTTAGTCCCGGAAAGCCAATAATTGGAGATTCGTTGGATGCCATATTTAAAACTTGGTGACGGCTACGGATTCGAAAGCTTTAATAAATTTACTCACTCCGGAGGAATGTATTTTGTAACTAATGAGGTTAGCCTAAAATGGCTAGCCTGTTTGCCCAGTGAGCAGCTTTCCATGCTTGTTTTCGTCATTGTTGCTGCAATCAAACCGTCCCTATGGATACTCATCCTGGCATTGTGCATTGTTTATATTTTTTACCGACTTGACATTTGGAAGGGACTGGACATACTGTGGTCGATTGTAGGAGCTACAACGACAGACCTACGTAATCAAAGGAACATTGCCGTATTTTTGTTTGTTCCAATGGCGCTCATATTTTCAATATCATGGCAGGCTGAAATTTCTTCCGATTCTATTAAAATAGCAGACTTTCCCAGTTCTGCTGAACTTGTGGAGAAAGGGTACAAATTATGGGTGCCTAAAAGGGGCTTAAAAGTTTTAGTTGATTTGTTGAAACAAACGCTAGGACCAGAACGGGCAGAGAGATGGTGGAATCGGTTAACGTATGGAAAGGGATATGATTTGCTGTATGATGTACAGGACATTAAATATGGTCCAATGACAACTGTTAATATTACTGAGCTTGCCGTAGATATAGTACGGCTGAGACTTTTTGCATTTTGCTCTACCAATACACTACTTCGGGATAACGCAATCTGGGGAAACCCCAATTTTGTGCTTGACAATAGTGCTGTCTGCAAGTCATCGGATATAAGCAGTACACAGGATTTAAAGTGGAAAAGTAGTATTCGATTATGGGGAGTTGTTGGGGGTAGTCTGGAAAATGCAGTAAGGAAGTGGGTGGAGGGGGGATTTATCATGAGAAAGGATCGATTTGGGGGACAGGAGAAAATGCTTCGAGAGTTGTCCTTGACACCGGTGCAACGATACATGTATCCGAAGCGAATTGGCATGCGGAGTGCAGTAGGATTAAGTTGTAAAATTGTATTTGTAGTTGATATTGTAGTGTTGGTTATGTGGCTAATTTATTTTGTCTATCGGGTTGTTGCAGTAACTAAAACTAAAAAGTTTTAATTTCTATTTTAAAAAGCAAATTTATAGGATAGCAGCAATTTGTTAGCAGCATAAGAATTTGGGATTTTCTTTGCTTTCATTGCAAATTATTTTTAATGACAAAAAATGAACTTGAAGGTTAAACATGCTTATAAAACAAGTTTAACGAAAACACAATTATTAAATATTATATCGTAATTTTAAGCAAACTTTCACCGAAAATTTAAATCTTAATTGCGATTGTATTGTATATAAAGCTTACCTATGGCATAATAACGAACATATATTGTAAATACAAATAAAGCTAACAATTTACATGATTGAAAAATAGTAGACCTAAACGTCAAATTATAAACTCTTAAAATATATTTAGTGCCCACGTGGACAATAGGCTCGTTTTGCATGACGGTAATTTCAGTTTGGTAGTTATTATAGTGGTAATTATATTAGCGTGCAACTAAAACTGCCCTAAAAGTTTTTCAACAATCTAACGCAAAAACCTAATAGGTATAATAGATAAGTTAATATTAAGCTATTATTCACAATTCTTTCTTAATACAGCAATTTACGCTAGCATGTTCCTGTCGCGATCGTCAATAAAACCACACCTGCTGCATTTTAAATATCACACAAAATAAGCTGCTCCTACAATTTTTTGCAATAAAATGTCTTTTAAAATTTCCGTTCTCCTTTTACCAGTTATTTTTCTCGAAATCATTGTAAGTCTGCCATTTGACTTTAAGGAAACCTGCACCATCAATGTTGTTACCTCTTTGAATCACACATCTTTAGCAAAATACAATTACTTCCGGTCATTTATTTGGGATATAATTCTTCAAAAGGAATTGTCCGTGCTGTGGATACTCCATACAGTAGACAAACTGAACAAATGAAGAAGCACAAGAACAAGATGAACATATTTTCGTAAAGCAAGGCTACTTTTCATTCTCTCAAAAGTACAAAATTTCTGTTTGTGCAGCGTATCTCTTGCTTCTGGATAATTTCGAAGAGACAACCTTGGTCATTCTAAATGCGGGATTTGGAGGCTCGTCAAGTGTATTATATTTTATTGCGACAGAAGAACAAGACGAGCAATATTCATTTGCGCAACACCTATTTGCTGAAGACAGAGAAGAAACGTTTAGCGCTCCATTAATATTTTTTGACGTTTCCAATACCAGCTCTAGCCCTTATGCATTTTGCTACACGTGTTTAGCTCCATCTGAAAAACTCGAAAAATCGGACGAAAGAAACTTTGCAAATTTAAAGCATTTATCATGGAACATTAACAACAATGGTTTAGGTCAACCAATCCTCATACACTTTCCTTTTGGAGTTCCCATAAAGTCGGAAAAATATGTACGAGATTGCTTGCAAATAACAGACAAGCTTTCTGAACGAAAAACCTATTACGATTCTTTTAAAACTTGTCACAAAGAATTTCAAACGCTATCCGCTCTAGCAAGACAATTTAATTTTACACTTATGTTAGCCACTCAAGTTGATTATCTGCCAAACAACCAACAGTTACAATTTCGCTGGCTACCTAACTTAGCATTTGGGGAGGCACATGGTTACATAATGGGCAATGACTTTTCCAACTTTCGAGGACTGTACTTGGTGCTTGATGAATCCCCCAACAAGTGGTTAGCTTGCTTGTCAAGCGGAAAACTTTCCATGTTTGTTTTTAGCATTATAAACAGCAGTAGAACCGTCAATATGGATACTCATTTCCATACTATTTGTTTTGCATACTTTTTGGCGTCGTAACTTTTGGAATGGACTGGATATCATATGGTCCGCAATTGGAGTTGTCACAACTAGCTTACATAAAAACAAAACAATTGCCGCATTCCTGTACTTTCCAATGATTTTACTATTTTCAATTTCATGGCAAGCTGAGATTTCTTCCGATTCCATAAAAATTTCCGACTTTCCCGTGTCGTCAGACTTGGTAAAACTGGGATACAGACTGTGGGTACCGAAGGCCATATCAACATTTATTATTAGCTCAACGCAGCACATGCTGGGAACAGAGCGGGCTGACGCGTGGTGGAAACGCCTAACTTATGGAAAGGGCTATGACTTGTTGTATGATAAGGACATAAGCTATGGTCCATTGGCACTAAGCAATTTTACAGAGCTTGCGAGGAAACTAGTTGACCGGAAGCTTTTTGGGTATGCCACTTCACAAACGCTACTACGAGATAGCACAGTTTGGGGAAAGCCTGTGTTTGCACTGGACAACAGCATTGTATGCAAGTCGTCAGAGTTAGGGAGTACTCAAGACTTTAAATGGAGCAGTAGTCTTAGATTATGGGGTAATGTTGGTGGTACTCTTGGTAGTGCGTTGAGAAGGTGGATGGAAAATGGATTTATTCTGAGAAAGGATCATTTTGGAGGTCAGGCAAAAATGTATAGAGAATTGTCTTTGATCAAGGTGCAAGGATACATGTACCCTAAACCTATTGGCATGTGGAGCGCAGTAGGGTTAAGCTGTAAAATATTATATATATTTGGATTGGTAGTATTCGTAACTTGGGTAGCTTATTTGGTCTACTTTTACTGCAAAATTAGTTTAGAAAGATTTAAAATAAATTGCAAATCGTGGTGTAAGAAAAAACTAAATGTTTTAGAGTAGTAGTGGGCCTCGTCTGTTTATATGATCTAGTCAAAAAATCATTTTAACATGAAAATATAAAAGTTGTTTTACTTAAATTGCTGCAAATAAATTAGGTAAAAAATTATAGGGTACTGACATTTGAATAAAGTATGTGATTTGCTTGTGCTTATAACAGCTTTAGAAAACTGAAACGTTAATTAAATTTTAATTTGGTAATTGCAGCAATGCCGAAATGTACATATTATGTTGTGATTTCTGTATTCTCTTTTAAAACGTGAAATTGCTTGAAATTGAATTTCATTTACCGTCAAGTAATGTCGTAATAGGATTGTGTAATTTTCAATAGTTTGAATAAAAATAATACGATGATTAGGTTAACCGGGATTTAATTATTATTAAATGATTTGTCATTTCCAATAATCAAAATAAATAAAGCTTGTCTTTGGTAACAGAATTAGTATTAAAATTATCTACTTGTAAGTTCGGGACAAGAGAACAAATTTTTAATAGCTTAGTCCGTACCGTATAACTAATACTGAATCCTAGTCCACTTCAAGACTTGTACAAATTGTTGTAGAAAATATACCTATTACAAAGATTTACAATAATTTTGAGTTTTATAACAAAAACGAATTAGGTATAACAATTGTAGCTTTCAACTGCACACGTGTACCTACATTAAATATTTTAAATTTCTACAACAATAGTCGTAATAGGATTGTGTAATTTTCAATAGTTTGAATAAAAATAATACGATGATTAGGTTAACCGGAATTTAATTATTATTAAATGATTTGTCATTTCCAATAATCAAAATAAATAAAGCTTGTCTTTGCTAACAGAATTAGTATTAAAATTATCTACTTGTAAGTTCAGGACAAGAGAACAAATTTTTAATAGTTTAGTCCGTACCGTATAACTAATACTGAACCCTAGTCCACTTCAAGACTTGTACAAATTGTTGTAGAAAATATTTACAATAATTTTGAGTTTTATAACAAAAACGAATTAGGTATAACAATTGTAGCTTTCAACTGCACACGTGTACCTACATTAAATATTTTAAATTTCTACAACAATACTATTAAAAGTTGTCTGCACACGTGTAAAAAATTTCAAGTAGATAGGTATTTGCAGTTTTTAAAATTTTACTGATCAATTCAGAGTACACAATATACATATATTCTGTATTATTGTGTCAAACAAGAAGTAGATGTCATGACTTCTCCACTAACTTGGAGTTCCATAGAATTAGGAAACCATTTCTACACACTTTTCTTTTTCCCTCAAGCTATTGTGAATATTGACACAAAAAGTCACAGATTCACTATCAACGCAAAAGTGGGCAGAAAATCATTAGGATTTTGCCTGTCCAACGCCGTCTTAATTTCAACACAAATTCTTTTTATATACTTTCTTGTAAATTATCTATTCGGAGATCATAACATTCTCAAGCCGTACCACGTAATACTCTACCTTGGAGTATCTGGACTGATTATGTTGTCTTTGGTTATAAACTTTATTATGCATCTCTATCCAGAGGAACTGTTTGTTCACATGTGTAATAACTTATTGTTATTTGAAGAGACAAATTGCTTTCAAAGGAAATCAACTCCACAAAAAATGCAAAACTCCAGATTACCCTCATCACCACAACTAAACATACTTACAACAGGTTAATTTACAACATAATATTCTATTATTGATATAATCCAAACATTTACGCCTGTTTCTGAATTTTTCATTTTAGAAATGCTCAATTTAATAAAAACTGGGAAAATAAACGATACAACTGGTATAGTTACGTGCATAGTTTCCCTGTTTCTAGTTTTGTCTGGATTCTCCGCCGGCTCAATTGGAGTATTCTGCAATTTGGACCCTGGTTATCTTCTCATTCGTCATCACTTTCCAACCGTGCTGTCCTACAATATTTTTATCCGTGCTATTGTCCTTCTAGCCCGGCACCTGTTTAGCCTATGGACATCTATGGAAGCATCCAGAACCATGTTCTTTTCCTTCATCCCTTCCATTATCATTTCAAACGTTTTTCAAAAATGCGTGGAAATCATAAGCGAAATTCCTATTCAATCCAAGTCAGTGAAATCTTTAAACTTGTATTCTCAAATCCACATAATTTACCAATCTGGAAACAAACCAATTACATTGCTTGTATTAGCCTTAATGACAGCCGGATTTGTAATTAGTGTGAACTGCATCTCAATATGTTTAATTGGCTGGAAGCTACTTCCCCCTATAACAGTCTACGGCGTGCTTATTGTCACTTGTATCGATTTGGCGGTAATGATCAATACATTACCAATTGTTGTCAGTCTACATGAAAATAGTAAAAAGATGCTGAGTTTATGGAGAAAGCAACGCAACACGCTACAGTTTAATGGAAAAATTTGGGAGAAAGTAGTGAAAGCACAAAGGCCACTGTACTTTCAGTGTGGAAGTATTTCTAGGCTTACAAGAGAAACAGAAATTGGATACTTTGACAGCATATGTAACTACACAATAAGCATTATGATGGCATCGTAATTTTTTTGAAGAAAATGAAACCACAATTATGTATGGCACATTAATGCAATTTATTTTAATTCCAAAAAAATGCTTTGACAAAAACATACACTTTTTATACAAAATATATAACATTAGCCAATATAAATGTAACCATAAATAACATGAGAGTAAGCTGTACTCTACCAAGTTTGGCAACCAAGTGTGTTCCACTATTGGGATTACTTGTAGTAGTAGTTGTAGGACTAACCTTGTTGCATACATTCACAGTCTCATTTCTATAACCTGCTTTACACTCACATGCATTCGGGTATCCCCTTTTGCAAAATGTGTTATCTGTCATTGTTGAGCACTGTCTCGTCTCTTGACACTCTTCTCCCAACGGGACACTCTCTCGTATGCATTTTGTCTCATCAGAGTTTGCCATGTAGTCAGGAGGACAGCCGCATGTGTTGCTTTTTTCAGGGTCACAAACAAACAGTGAGTCTGCCCCAACACTACTACTGGCCCAGCATTGCTCATCAGTTTCACATGATTTACCAAATCCCGAAATTCTATAGCATGTTCCGTTATACTCGAGATGTGACTCTGGCCGACATTGGCACCGGTATGTGGGATCTTCTTTTTCTGCACTGTCTAGCGCGCATGTGAGGAACACCGGCGCTATCGAGCTGTCACATTGGGCAGTTAGCTCACACTGCTCACCCAGCGAGCGAAGAGGATAACATTTACCACGTTGTGAAGTTCCAATGTTTTTACAATGACAAAAGCCGTTACTGCATTCTGACCAGGCTCCCAATCCGGTCTGACATTGAATATCTTCCTTGCATTCAGTGGATATGGTATTAACAATCTGAAAGGAATTAGTACTCTTACATTTACACATGTATCAGCATTTGTACTGGATTGCACAAAACCAGGCATACAAGTACATGTTGTAAGCTGTCCAGGTGTCTCCCGAATACAAACGCTATTTTCAACTTGACACTGTTCATTTACAGAACAGGATACATTCAAATTATGGACTAGTTCCACACAACCAGTGTTTAGCTTGTCAAGAACATAGGAGGCGTTGATACACTGGCAAGTTCCTGCAAGTGGTCCACTTCCCACTTCACACTTGCTGTTTAGCAAAGCACGGCAGTTATTATCTGTTTTGCACTGTCCACCAATACTTGGCGTGGCCTCTATACAAGTATTCGGTTCTGTAGAAGAGGCCACGGTTCCAGACTGACACTCACACGTTCCTCGGTTTCCAAATTCAAACAACTCGCACTGAGAGAAAGGAATATCTCTGCATTCCTCCAAATATAATACAAAACAAGGGTCACCCAAGTTTGTAGCGAGTGGAACACAATAATCCCCGAATAATAATGGTCCCAACGTCTCCCCCGAGTAATAATGCGCTACTGACCTACTCATTGTCATAGAGTAGTAGTCGTGGTGAGTGGTGTTGGGAGGACAACGGCAGTAGCCTTCTAGGCAAACACCAAGTTCTCCAAAAGCACCTTGCATGCACTGCTCGTGCACACTACACTTTTCATTAAACTCGTCAATTACAGGTAAACAGGACTCTATCTCATTCTCATCTGCTGTTGTTGTGGCTGCTAATAAGCTAAAATCGCAGTTTTCTTTTAAGGATTTGTACGGAATATGCTTGGGAAGACAGGAACATATTCCTTCGGTGTCGGTAGATTGATTTTTTGCACAGTAAGAATTTGGGTTTGAGCTAGAACAAGTGGTGTTGGTGGCACAAGTCTGATTCAAGCCTGCCAGCATCGCAAATGAGCTGGGGTCAGCAGCCCTGGGTTGCCAAAAACTCGTACAGAAGGTAAAACTGAATAAACTAATAAAAAGCGTCAGTAAAGACGCCAATTTTATGGTAAACATTTTTAAAATGAGTACGTATGATTTAATGAAAAAAGTTTTTTTTAAAAACAAGCTCACACTCAATCTAATTCACTGAATTTAGAGACTGAAAATAATTGGAACATGGGTCATGGGACAGATGCCAAAACGTTCATTGGAATAGTACAATGTTAAATTCAGCGCTGCTTATCTTCTCTTCTTATCAATATTATTCAGCACTTTGTTACTACGGTTAATTGATTTTCCTGGCGTATGTGTCTGATGTAATGGATAGCTGATAAAAATAAATAGTCATTCGGTCACCATATTAAATGTAAATGAAATGAACAGAAAAAAATAATTGAAATACATTAATCGATTTAATATCAACAAGAAAAAATTAGTACTCATTTATTTATTCTAGGGTGCCGTAAACAATTAAAAAGTCGATAAATTGACACTTATCATAAAAAATAAACGAGGTTTAAACAATAAAACCCAACATGAACATAGCATGCTTACGTGTTAATATTTCAGATTTATTATAAATTAAATTTGGATGATAAAAGACAGTGCATTTGCAATTGTTAGTATCACTCCGTATCCTTTTTCACGCAATACTGCATTTCTTCTGAATAAACAAAGCCCTCTGTGCATCTACACACGACGTTATTACACTCAGTAGATCCAATCAACG
>JAHZMT010004155.1:0-10218 GCA_027743785.1 Sinhomidia bicolor
AAGATTGGATTTATGGATACTGCAAGCCCACAAGTAATAATGGAAACAGTTACCAACTCTCACTAAGAAAGTACGGAACGGTGCATTAAAGATTATAGCCACCAGGCGTGAAACCAAACGAAAATATAAAGTAGCAAGTTTTTCATGCTACATACCGCTCTACTATTTATTAGTGCAACAGCAACCATTACCATTTTGCCATTAGTATGGATGGCCATGATGAGCTTTTACTTTGTCTAGATTTAAGCCACGTTTTCTATTAAGGAAAATGTTTCCACTCAATCCTGTATGTGTGCATGCAGACATATTATAATATAAAGAGCATACAGTGTGAGGGTATACATACAGCCGTTAAAATGAGTATTAACAAAAACATACATCATTTTTACTACGTATTGCTATTTCTCTGCCAAAACCAGCCAAACTCATTCATTCACTTACTCTACTACAACTACTGTTGTTACTGTGTAGTACTGACTGACTGAATGATAGTTTCTAGAATATATAAATGTTTTGTTGCACAGACTTTTAGCATCCCAGCTAATTGCATACACACAGATAGACCTACAAGGAAATAAGTTGTTCTTCTGTGTTCTCTGGCTGGTGGCGGATTTATTTGCTACTTAGTTATTATTATTACTATCACCCAAACTGAAAACTGCCATGCTTTCCACCTCCATTCACATAAGTATGCATTTATGTATATTACCCATTTCTATAATTTACTACTGCCACTGCTAGCTTATTTTTTTCTATTAGATTTTCCTCATATACAAAGTTTGTTTTCATGCATTATGCTTCATTGCCTTGCTCTTCTCTTCTTTGGAGAAATAGTATTATTATTATTATTATTTCGACTTTCCCAACTGTGCAATCATCTACTACACAACTGACGCTGTGTGTTGTTGCTAAAGGGCAAAGCAGAAAGCCAAACCAAAACCAATGATGAAAACCAGACCAAATAAGAACCTGACTGGGTGACATTGTTGATTCTAAATGGAATAGATGGTAAGAAATTTCACCAAAGTATAAGCACTCACGTTCTCTCGGCGGCTGCTACGGCTGCTGTCTTTGTATAAATGCACGTCTCTTGCTGATGTGTGGTTTTAGATACACACTCACTCCTGTCGTTAATGTGAAATGAAATTCTACAAGTACTCAGAGCGAAATAATATATAGGTCTATGGAACGTTTTTTTTTCTCTTGCCTTCTTTCTCTCTTTGTACTTCTCTTTCACAGAATATAATGTCTTGTTCTTTCTTTTTCCTCGACTACTTTTCCTTTCAAGACGGAGAGTTTTCTACGATAATGATGTCCTGTGTGAGAGAGCGAGCCAAAGGGAATGGCAAACAGTTTTCCCGTACAGATGCGTATCGTCCACGGGAATCAGCAAGTTGTATTCAGCTCACACAGAGAGACAGAAAGAGAGAGAGAGCCAGACAGAAAATCCCCAGCATTCAATGCAATTTTCTCTCATGATAGGAAGTATGCAAGAAATGTCCAGGATGTGTGTGTACTTACACCAACTGAATGCATCACTTCACTTTTGGAATGAATATAAACTCAAGTTTTGTGCTATTTCGGGGGAAACTACATAGTAAAACCAGTACAGTTAATGGGAAGACTATTGAAAGACTGGATATTTTCTGCTTGACTTTGTCGCTTTCAGGAGAGAAGAATACCAGTCCAGTTTGATGATAAACTTACCAGAAATGGAGAGTGACAGAGAGAGGGATGGTGATGTACAGTGAGTACGTGATGCATGCAATGAAAAATTGTTGGATGATGTATCTATATGTTTGCGTATTCTCAAGTCAAATTTTCTAACGCATAATAAATAAAATAAATGATGAGTGAGTGTGACGAGGATCAAATATCACATTCGTCGTAAATAGTAAAATAAAATGTATCTCATCTCATCTATAAAAAAGTATAGCAGCAGCATGAGTAATAATAAGAATTGCTAGTTTATTTTGGCTACATGGACAATAATAACGTTACATCAAAACCATGAGTTAATAATAATAACACGCGACAAAAACCACTACGCTTTTCTGCATGCAGCAGCAACCCTTGGTAAAAAATCAAACAAAAAAGTTTGCATCGCAAAAAAGCTTAACATCATCAGTCAAACAAAAGGCACACTCGTCATTGTGGACTGTGGCAAACCAGTAAAACTTGCTGTTATTTATTTGCCATTACTTCCACTTTTAAACATAGGTATATATACCTACACATATTAAAAAGTACTAGATTATATTCAAAACATGATTTGCATGTGTTTAAAAACACTCAATTGTCCAACCAATGCATATAATTTAAGCATAAATTCTTTTTGTTTCCTCTTCCTTGCCCATTGTAATGAGGATCCTTGCATGGTAAGTTTAAAAAATATATACATACATACCGAATATACAAAATAGCAGGCAGTATGTAGCAGCACAGTATAAGGGCATCATTACAAGTAAAAATTCAATGCAGCAGAATTACGGGACAAACTTGCTCGCTCGTTGGGACAATGCGCAATTTACATACAAAGACTTTTGCTGACGACCTTCCTAATGTCCAACTTCCAGTTTGTAAAGAGTTGATGATGATGATGCTGCTGCTACGACTATGAACTACGTTAGTTGGGTTAGGTAGGTATTGTTGTCATTTTGGATAGTCATTGAGTCACACACCTGCGCCCGTCTAGCTGTGTGCGTCATCAGGAGCCATCAACTAGGGGTAATTATCATGTTAAAATCTAATGTGATTGAATTAAGTGGAGAGTATATACGCATATAATGGTAATAATAACAACAAGTTTAAAGTGACCGGGTCTGACTGATTGTGACTCACAATTTGTGAGAATAATATGCATTGTAAAAGAGCAGGGAAGTACTATCGCAAGTTCCAAAGTCTGTTTGTGACCCTAGCAAGGAAACTGTTCATAGATAAATGTATATCTAAAGTTATAAAGCTAAGTGAGAATAATATGCATTGTAAAAGAGCAGGGAAGTACTATCGCAAGTTCCAAAGTCTGTTTGTGACCCTAGCAAGGAAACTGTTCATAGATAAATGTATCTAAAGTTATAAAGCTACAGTGATATTATTACAGAACATTGTCGTAGCTCAATATCCTTTGTTTTTCTACTTGCAACATTTTATAGATATCGACATTTTGTAAGGCTTGTTGTGTTGTGATCTGATTATGTGATTTGCTTTCCCATTGCTTCGTTTTACAGCTCTGGTGTATAGTATGTAACTCCACTACAGTGAATGGGATTCATTGCAATGACATGAATTGCAAGTAGCATTTAATCTCACACTCGTAAAAAATCGAATAGTAAACTGGATTACGAGTGAATTTATATGTAGGTATGTAGTTTTGAAAGCACGTTACTGTTTCCAACTATTCAGTTGAGTCAAATTACATTTTTGTCATTGTCTGCATCTGTTGTGAAAATTACATTTGAATTTTCGGTATATACATAGTGGTGTACTAACATTAATCGAGTTGAGTCTACTATCGGAGAATATACTCCTAAGTTGATTTAAATTCACTTTTTCGTCGATAGTACTTGCTGCTGACCTACTTTGAAAATTTATTCAGTAGGGAATTGCAGATTTTTAAACTCTTTTGATTTTCTTTGCTGATGAGTTCAGCTTAAGGGTATTTAGGATCATGAATGATTTAAAATTTTGGAAATTGGCTATTATTTACCTAGTTTCATCTATATCTTCACAAGCCGCATATATATTAAGTTATACATTATAATACTAAATAATACCTCAAATACATATAACCAGAAATTATGCGAGGTAAGCAAAAAAGCTGATGTATACAATGACTAAAACATCATTATGTAAGCATTTTCTGTATAGCAGGCATCGCGAGGTTCTGCATTTTACAAGGTAACGTGACTGCTCTCTGTGCGCTACTGTTGGAACCAAGGACCACTTCCATGTCTACCATAAATTGCAAGCGTTCCATAAAATAGCTTTCACCGCCGACAGATGCAGAACGTTTCCATTTGGTGGTTGTTCCGGAGGAAGAAGCTTAATACTGTGAAATTTGCTTGGTGCTACTCAGTTATAAGAAAGACATGACTAACTACTGGTATTAGTACTGGTATATCACTTGAAGTCTCACATTGCCCATTTGAGATTGAAACTAGTATTGTACGGCAAGAATACCCAAGTCATTCTAAACTAAACTAATTCTGAATGAACCTTCGACGATGGAATCAATGCTATTCTACATAATTATATCGGGTCATTTTTCGTCGTCGACATGTTGTCGTTGTCAGGTTCATTATTCGTTGAACGCATTGAGATGGAAGTAAGTATCTATCTCAATCAAGGATTTTAGACAGAAGTAAAACATCATTGATCTCAATGGTTGAACGGGTCCTGTAAATATAATAATTTCATTGCTGTGCATGTGCATGCTGTGTATGTCGTGTAGGTCGTGTAGGTAGATACATAGAGGAATAAGGGATATCCTTATGGGTAGATATAGGTATTATAGATGTAGACAGCGTTTCCATAGCCCAGCATCTCATTGAAATTGCACTATAATTTTATTATTTGAGCTCACAACATTTTTTCATACATATTTTTAAAAAAATTTGTTGTTCACAATCATAAGTATCCCATTTACTCCCTTCTTGTCTTTTAATTTTTAGTGGAAACGTACCAATTAAAAAATGGACCAAGTTAATCCTGACGATACTAATACAGCCTCATCAGGATTGCCAAATTATACAAGTACACCGGCGCCTACTCCGATACCAAGTAATGAACAAGGTATACACCAGAGTGTCTCCGGCAACAATAACATTGCAGTAGTAGGGCCAAACATGAAACAGTCTCTATCTTCTTTCTCGAGTAAAGACATTCCAGCAACAGAAGAAAGTCCACATGCAGAAGGTGATCAATGCAATGCACCATTGGATTCCGAAATTCTTCTGGCTATAGACGAATATTTTCGAGATATTATAAGCAAAGATAAAAGTTTGCAACGCGTTGACTCCACACCTGATCCAATTCCTCGCTACTTTGTTAGAGGGAAAAAAATTCCAAGTTATGGTATGATGAATGCTCAAATATCAAAAGACGTAGTAGCAATAACAATTCCACCATCTTCCAACCATACCTCTCTGGAGCAAGTGAAGGACGTTAAAGAAATTACACATTCTTTCAAGCCTCCTTCTGAATTTGAAAAACACTCAAAATCCATTTCCGCTAACGATCTCTCAAAAAACGGATCTCTCACTGTCTCTGAAAATGAAGGAAGTTCACAAGCACAACTTGGAAAAAGCAAGACGTGCTCTTGTTCCATTACGTCTCCAGTAGTACGTAAACCGTCAAATGAAGTCCGGTTGATTCCATCCGCACCTCTCAATGATAATGACAAGAACAAAGAGATGCTTCACTCTAATGAACCAAGAAAATCATCAAATAATTCCCTGTTTAAGAATTTGGATGAAGAGAAACCGCAGCCATTTGCTTGCGAAGAAAATTCAGCAACTGATGACCACATTATTGAACTGAAGCGGATGTCTCCATCACTCACCTCATCATCTGTCCGTACGACTGCTAGTAATATAAGCAATCTTTGCATGAGTTCGGACGAAGAATTTGACAAAGCTGCTGGGAAACAGGAGTGCATTATTCCAGAAAAAACAAAGCATGTTTACTCTAAGGAGTCTCTTTGCAAACTTGAATCTTTTCATAGGGAGTTTGTGGGAAACCTGTCATTGTCATCGTGTGAGTGTTATAACATAGATTTGAGTGATGCTGCTGACGTTGGAAAGAAAACTTTTATCGATCCTATTGTCGATGAAAAAAGTACTACTTTCCTTAGAAATGGAAATGATAACGAGGAGAAGACTGTAGGTGAGCAAATTAAAAACTGTGAGAAAATCGCACTGAAAAAAGACAAAGGAGTCAGGGTGTCCAACGGGATGCCTCTATTGAACTTTGGTTCGGTTGATATTAGTTTTGCATAGACAATGGATATATTATACTCTTAAAGACATAACATGTATACATATTTACACAACTGAACCTATACTCAACAGAGGCCACCCTGACCCCGACGGACAAAGTAATTTCTGACGATGTAAAACCTCAAGATTCTACAAAAGCCGAGAGGATTTCTTCGGATGAAAAGATTCTCATCGCCGCAGGAATTTCCACCAAGGAAGAAAGTAGTGTTGAAGACAACAGTAATGACACTATCAGCAAGTCTGTTGGTAAATGTACTCCAGATAATCAGGCGTTGACTTTTTCTGTTGAGGAAAATAGAAGCTTAGCCAAACACTACATTGATTCTGTGGAAGAAGAATGGGAAATGCGTCGAAAAATTTGGCTGGACATTTGCAAGGAAAATCCAAATCGGTCACATGGAAAATCTCAGGTGTATCAATATGAAACATTTAAAAAATGCATGGCTAACGCCGAGGGTAAAAAGTACATTGCCGTACAGGTTCCGTTCAAGCTTCCTAGCGTTGAGGAGTTCACCGGAAATCCTGTTTTAACAGATGAGGTGTTGCCCCCATCTGCTGAGAATGTATGCGTGAATTTGGACCAAGAAAATGACAAAACCGTTGAGCAGCAGGAGTGCACTATTCCAGAAAAGACAAGCCTAGTCTGCTGTAAGGAGTCTCTACACAAAATTGAATCTTTTCACAGGGAGTCTGTGGTAAACCTGCTGTTGCCATTGGGTTCTTCAAATAACTTGAATTCGAGTGCTGCTGCTACTGCTGATAATGCTGATGAAAAGAAAACTTACATTGATCCTATTGTCAAAGGGGAAAGTACTACTTCCCTTAGAAATGGAAATGATGAGGGGGAGAGGACTGTAGGTGAGCAAATTAAAAACTGTGAGAGCAGCACGCTGAAAAAAGACAAAGAAATATCTGAAGATGTAAAACCACAAGATTCTGCAGAAGCCGAGAGGATTTCTTTGGATGAAAAGATTGACTGCTCTCTCATCGCTGCAGGAATTTCCACCAAGGAGGAAAGTAGCATTAAAGTTAACAGTAATGACAGTATTACCGAGTCGCTGGGTTGTGAATGCACTCCAATTGATAAGGCGTTGACTTTTCCTGTTGAGAAAAGTGCAAGCTTAGCCAAAGACTACATTGATTCGGTGGAGAGAGAGTGGCAGATACGTCGAAAAATGTGGCTGGACATTTGCAAGGACAATCCAAATCAATCGCATGGGAAAGCTCAGGTGTATCAATATGAAACATTCAGGGAATACATGGCGAACGCCGAGGTAAAAAAATACATTGACGAGCAGGTTCCGTTCGAACTTCCCAGCGTTTACGAAAGCAGCGGAAATACTCTTCATACAGATGACGTGCTACCACCCGAGCCCTCATCTGAACCTACGGCTACTATTAATACGGATAATCTTTGCATGAATTTGAACCAAGAATCTGACAAAGCTGTTGAAAAACATGAGTGCACAATTCCAGAAAATCCTATTTTACCAGAGGAGATGTCATCCTCAACGGTTGTACGCACGGATGTCAGTAGTAGTAATATAATCAATCAATGCATAAATGTGGACGAACATCTCAACAAAGCCGTTGAGAAACATGACTGCATTATTCCAGGAAATTCTACTTTAACAGATGAAATGTCATCCTCAACTGTAAAGACGCGTGTTGTTAAAAAATCCAATCGATGCATGAATTTAGATCAAGAACTCAACAAAGCTGCTGTTGAAAAGCAGGAGTGCAAGGTTCCAGGAAAAACAAAGTTACCTACTACCACTACTTCAAAAAGTCCTAAAACTTTGGTCATACACCGTGGGAAACAAAGAAAGGAGATTAAAATGCCAAAATTGAATGTGGTTCGTGGTGGTACTAGCAGCGGGTCGGAGACAAGTCAAAACGTCACGAAAACTGCAAAAACGCCATTGAGAAAACAGCCAAACAAAAATAACTCTTATCTGGTTATGATGATGCCTCAGATAGCAAAAATGAAAGAAAGTCAACGGAAACGAATGGATAATATGGATAGATAAAGATAATCTTTGAAAAAAGAAACTTGATAACGTTTTTCATTTAATCAAATTATCGCACTGCTTTCAATAAACATATTATACCGTCTGTACAAATTGCCGAGTAAATTTTAGTCATCAATCCGAACCTGCAATAAAAATTTTCGTATTTGAAAAGCATATTTATGACCTTTTGACCTTTGTAGTTTGCATTACGCTACCCAACCTTTGTGCCAAGCATGTCCAAAATCTATCCAATAGAAGAAGTCCCAGTAGAAGTCCTTGGAGTCTATTAAATCCAATTTATGCAGTACCCTGTTTTTTCCCACACGTTTGAATTGGATACACAGAGGAATAAATGAGTAGATGTTTGTTTTTTTAGGAAAATGGGGTAGCCAATAGTTTGAAATTGCCTTCTTGTCAGAACATTCAAAAATTAATGCTTTATTATCAGTAAATAGTTTAGAAATTAACTCATGGAGCTACAATGTGTTGCACATTTCAGGACTTTACAGTCAGGTTTCTACAAGCATTCTTGAAAAATGACAACTCAAAAGTTCTACTGATAAAGTTGATTGATTACTTACTACTTACATATTTACGTGACTAGGTATTTAATGTACATGTATCAAGACGGATCCTTCCTTACTTTTTCCTTGCGTTAAAATTCCCAGTAATAATAAGACTTATACATAAAGACTACTACATACTTAATTTTTTACACATACATTAACTCGTAAGCACATATATGTACCTCTGATCAACTACTACTATTTTCCTCAATCATCAATTCCTCCATCATTAAATCAAAAACTACTACGTTTAACGAGAGTACATATTCAACGTAATGGCGCATTTACATGTCCATTTGGAACTTTTAAAATTCGGAGCAACATAGAAGACAATTTTGATTTGAACGTCTTAAAATTCTAAATAGATACATTATAACAGAAATTCTAGTCCTTTTTCAGAACCTACAATATTCAGTTGAATATTTCAGATTTTAATTCACACATTATTACATATTATGTCTTATAGATAGGTTATGTGGTAGACAGACTAGATAACAAGTAAATAGTAACAGTAACAATTAACATACATTTAGTGTTTAAGAAGTTTGTCATGTTAAAACTATCAGATCAATTATATGTGCTTATTATTTAAGACGGAGTCTATACGTTATTTTGAATAACATATGTCCATCCACCCTTTGACTGCTACCGTCATCATAGTTCTTATATAAATTGGTGAATGTTGAGATAAAATAGTAGATAAATTAAACCATAATTATTAATTTTTGACGTTGACGTTATTTCACGGTCTATACACACAGAGCCTCATAATTGAGTTGAAGAGCTGATAGCAACTTACATTTATTTTTACTTCCAGACTTTTCCCAATAATTCACTAGTCAAGCAAGATAGCTATTAATGAGAAGTAACAACTGGATAATATGAGTACGTGTATCACCTGAATCACCTGACCTAAACGTCACAGAAATTGAAATCAGTTTGTTAAATATCGTTATTTAATCATTAACATTTTACCTTTTACCATGTCCGGATATGCTCGGAATACAAACCGTTTAGTTCGTGTTTATATGATGAGCTGACAAGATTCTAACCCTAGATTCTAGATTTAGCGGTAGCTGACATAGTAAACGGTCTATTTTGCTATTTCATTCACTTTCAGAGAACTATTGTTTCGGATATTCATTTATTTTTTAAAGTGTATAATTACCAAAGTTCAATGTTAGATATCGATAAAATTTCAGATACAATGATCTCATCGGACATTACAATTATGGATTATAGTGTACATCACAATTTATAAACGAGCATATTCTTCTTATGGAGTATGTAAGTGATTTTAGACAGCATCTACATTCATAACGCTAAAATAGATAAGTTACACCGACACCGATATAATATAATATATACATATATATATACATATATTTATAAAATATTTGATTAAATGTAGATTGTATGTAGTGAATGAATACTAATAAAGTTTATACTACTACGAAACCCCAATGTATACAAGTTATACTCTACAGACATATTTACTAACTACTATATACCAACTCAACATACCAAAGTCATCTATATTTTGTATATTATTCTTTTTTTGTTCTTTCAACTGCATTTTAAAGATATTTGGGCACAAATAGCGTTACGTTTTTCCTCTACCAATATTTTATGATAAAATGTACG
>JAHZMT010004156.1:0-34919 GCA_027743785.1 Sinhomidia bicolor
AATTTGTTTGTTTAGTATCACTTGATATTATCACCAAAGTTGTTGGCTTACATCATCACAACCACAGCCTTCTTATATTTAGGAGCAACTTGAGACGTGCCGTTGTAACTAACTTGTGTAGTAGAGTGATAGAATGGGTAGTAGTAGTTTTATATGTGCTTGTTTTCATTTCTTCATGTAATCATTTTTAGATTATTTCAGTAGTCTCTAGTGCAGGCTGGTAGCAGTGAGATTGCAACTTCCACTGGTGAGCAGACTGTTGGAGAAATTTTGTACTTTTTGTAAAAGAAAGCAAACTGAGGAGAGAACAAAGTTGGAACGGAGAAATGAGAGAGCTGGTGAGTTAGCGGTTTGGCCACTAGATGTCAGCCCAAGAGAGGCAGTCATTTTCCGGCTTGTTTCTCTGTCGTTAGTCGTTGCTGCCATGTTGTGTGTGTACCTGTCGTTTTCCAGAGATACTTTTTAAAAATATGTATGTGATCATTTTTTATGAACATTTAACAACAATGAACAAGGGACTTTTTTAGTTGTAAAAAGCTGTACAACGTTTTAGTAAATATGAAACTGCATATTATTTCAATATTGTACATATTCAAAGGGACTGGTTAAAAAAGTCTTTGAACTTACCACAGTATTACCAACTGGATAGATCAAAGATTACAAAACGTAGTTAGGTAGGGCGAAGCGCAAAGTTGAAAACCCCATGAATCCCAATTACCAACTTGAAAGCATTATGATCAAACAACACCGAAAAAACTAATGATGACGACCTCATCTCAACTGAAATAATCGATTCATCTTTAAAAGCTAGAAAACTATGTATATATTTCGTTCATCATCTCAGCTTAGCCGGATGTAACAAATCAAAGGAGAAAAAATACGTCTCTCTAGTTAGTGAAATAAATGTATGTATGTGGCTTACTGTCTTTCCTTTTTCACTGTTGTGACGTCTCATGTCTTTGCTTCATATCATTAGTCGATTTCATTCAAGGAGAAGATCAGTACAAATTCTCTTTTTTTTTAAAAAAAAAACGACCACTCTAACTTTGCTTGCATTTCAAGTCTCAGCTTAACATGAGGAAACATGCAGCATCAAAGATGATTATTTATTTGCGCATGATTATAACAAACTGCATGATGCCAACTGTTTACACACAGATAATAACGTGGCATTTAAACATTCTTCTCTGTCCGTTTCTCCATAAAAATTCAAAACATATGCTGTAGCTGCAAATTCGTCTTGTTATGATGTGGTCGAGAGAGAGTTTGGGTGAGCGAGCATGTTACACCACCACACCACTTTTATTTAAATGAGGTTTGAATGTGAAGTAGCAACTGGGAAGAGAAGCTTTTCTATGCGCCTTGAAGTGAAAAGCTCTCTATACGTTTATAATAATATTCTATCTTGATGCATTCGCATTTTTCAAAAAGATTCTAGCTTGAAATTTTAAGCTCTCTATGAGAAACCAGCAACAGCATATTTCCAAACAGTGACGACAATCATCATGATGATCTGATAGGATGGAAAGAGTGCCAAATATTTATTTTTTTGCAAATGTACATTACATCTTGTGAATCAGCTAATACCATCTTTATGTTCCAAATTTCTATTTATCTAGTATCTACTACTACTACTACTAGCGTGCTAGTGACGTGAAGGTTTCGGTCTGTCGCATCCATTTGGTTTGACTCAATTCTGGGAAAATTATGATCCAATTTGCAACACAGGAAAAGCTGTGAATCATAAGATTTTTGGAGGAAAATTTTATATTTTTTTGATAAAGGTGCACAGATGGGATTGCTACTTTGTGATGCTCAAATTTCCTATCACCTCAGCTGAAAATGATTGGAATGTTTTTTTTGAAATGTATGCATGTACTTGAATGTATTCACTGCAAAAGTTCCGTTGCTCGTGAGTGAGATCATTACGAAAATCAGAGTGTATAGCCTAGCACAAGTTTTTCAGAATTGTCTTTTTGTAAACTTAAAAATAACTGCATGATGAAAAATTCAAAATTGTCAAAACAATTTTTATTTTTAAAAATATTTTATTCCAAACAACTTTGATTCAAGGCTTGACTTTAGTTTTGAAAAGTGACATTATTACGTTGAGAGAAAGTTTAAAAATATCCCCGCTGAAAAAAATGGCGCTGCTTTCAAAGAATTCATAATATATTTAAAGACACACTGTATCTAATTACAAGTTGCCAACTTTTCTGTTAGATTATTTAAGCATCTGATCAGAGTCCACAGCTAAAAACCTCGAAAGCAAAAAACTAAAGAACCAAAACGAAAGCAAAATAAACCTTTTTGCGAAACGACATGGCGTGTCTGTAAAATGTACTTACGGTTTGACTCAATGTGTCCAATCAAATCTTATCAAAGGCTTGTCCGTATTCTTCAT
Organism: Sinhomidia bicolor; assembly: GCA_027743785.1. Classification (NCBI taxonomy): domain Eukaryota; kingdom Metazoa; phylum Arthropoda; class Collembola; order Entomobryomorpha; family Entomobryidae; genus Sinhomidia; species Sinhomidia bicolor. The sequence goes on from JAHZMT010004156.1 coordinate 2,405, forward strand.
GCTTTCAGATCATACAGAATCTAAAAACTAATGAAATTACTTTGAAAGTGAATTTTAAAACAGCACGACGACATTTTAAAACGTATATAGTTAATTTTTTTGTAAACCATTCATTCATTCGCCCTTGTTTCAGTTAATGTCTTTTTCAATTTTATACACGCAATAAAAGATTTCACAAACATCTTTTTACAATTTTGTCGGCACAATGTCCGCCTGCTCTTATAAAAAACGGAAATGATTAAATTTTCCATTAAAACTTACAACAGCCAACGAAGGAAATGGTGCAGCAGAGATTCACATCAGCAGTTTTCCACAATATGCCGGTGGTATGTACATACATGTTCCATAACCAGTTCCAAGCATTATATACTCCATGAAAAAATTAGCTTCGCTATAAATCCTTCCTGTCTGAATTTTTTTCCGCATTTAATATGCATACTACAGCGAATAGTTCACATTACCCTATAAACACACATAAAAATACAATATAAAAAAGCTAATTTTTCAACATAAAATAAAATGACATTAACTTGTTATCAGATTAGATAATAGTTTTCATTATACTTTTTTTTTAAAATCATGCATGGTAAGTCAATTCTTACAGAGAAGAAGAAGAATAAGATGGATGATATCCATAAATAAAATATATACATATAATATTTCATCACACTTTAATTTCCTCTTTCTTTATGGATGATGATGATAATAATAATAACTCATTGCATCCTCTTTCTATCTCTCTCTCTCATTAACTTGGCTCTCGTCTCGTCTCTCTGTCTTTTCAAAATGAATCATGTTATGAATAAGTTTCAAGAGTCAGTCAGTGACAAACAAAGTCTCTGCAAAACAAAAACATCTTTCCATGTATATATTTTGCCTCTAACTAAAAACTCGCCAAGTTTTGCTACCTATTTCTTTTGTGTTGTTGCTGTTGTTGTTTGAGCAACAAAAATATGTAGGTATATAAAATAAAAAACATGAGAAGCATGATGACGATATATGCTGTTATGATGATAGCATAACTGATGCTCTCTACTTGCTAGGCTGCTGTTGAAATACTGTGAGCTCTAAGCTCTTTCCATTCTCTTTTTTTATTCTGAGTATCATCAACTTTCCATAATCACTCTTCTTTTCTCTCCAACTTACTCATTCTCTTTTTCTTTCTCAGTGGTAGATTATCATCATGAATATTATTATCATGATGATGGCTCTTGTTGTTTACTTCAAATGCATGCTGCTACTACCTCCACTCTCCCATAACTTTCAAATATTAATAGAAGTGTACAGAAAATATATTATAAATACTTCCATCATCAACACAACACACACTTGTATTCATCACTTGATAGCTACTACTATATAAAAGATACAATGAATACGCATGATGGAATACTGATGCTACTTGTCTATTGTGATTTATGCTGAATGCTTGTTTGTAGGTTAAGCTAAAAATGAAAAATTATTCCAATAACAATGACTCAATGATTTGACTGACGTTGATAGGAAAGATGTGGCCATATAGCATGTGTAGCATCAGCATTGTATTTTTTTCATTCTTTTACTGTGAAAAGGATATAGTTTATTTATTAGCAATGTTTCTTGTATGCGTTGACGTATATGTCGAGACTTGCTTAATGGATTTGGTAATGACGGAACTTCAATCTTTATTTTTTGGACATGAGCAATAATGCTCAGATTATTACTCCCAGGTGGGCTTTCTCTAGTGTGGTCTTGTACATTTTTTACTACTGCTCTAAATACTATAATGTGTGTTTGTAAAGAAAAAAAAGAGATATTTTGTTTTTCAGTTTTTTTGCAAAGATTATCAAGGGCTATTTGGAAAATAGTTAAACAGGCATTTATTTTGACGTCAATGTTCTCTAAAAACCTTTTTAGTTACTGTTACTTTGCGCTTTTGATTACTGGTATGAACTTTTTTTTATTTTTGTTTGTAATGGGGCACTTTTTATTATACGTTTGCATGTGAAACACAAAACAAAAAACTGTCTCCTGTTTTATGTCCCTGAAAAGTCAGGGGAAATTGTGAATTACGACGAAAAGTTTTTCTCTCTCCCTATTCCCTACATGTAAAATATGCATGAAGGTATTATCAAAGGGGAAAAAAGAAGGTTGGTGTCTCTGGTGTTGACTACTCGATAGTGATACTACTTTTACTACTACAAGCATACATTATATACGCTTGTCAAATTGACTTGTTTTTGTAGCTGTATTTTTAAAAAACTTTTACATGTCCCACAGTGTAGTTTTACTTACTTGATTCAAAAGAATGAATCAAGTTCTTTTCTGTTGTTCATTGTTTGTATGCCTATTTGAACTTCCAACTTTCACATTGATCATCATCACGATGATGATGATGATGATATGCCTATCCTCACAACAGCAGCAAACAACTTTACAAGGCAGCTGGAGAATTAGAAGAAACAGGAAAAGTAAAAAAGTCTCAAATATTTTTGTTTTACTTTCCCCCGTACTATATACTGTACTCTTACTTTTGAAAACGAGACACCCAAGAGAATCACACCTGATCCCTGTCTTCCCACGGAAAAAAACTTTTTAAACAATTTCAACTTACTCACGTTTTTATACCACTACTACACCACTATAGCAGCAAACCCTTTTTTCTCGGCTTAGCTAATTCACCAACTGAGTTTTGAGTGCTACTTTCTGCAACTGCTGCTGCTACATGTAGATAGCTACGTTAAGTAGAGAGAAAGGAGACATATAGCACGTAGCTATCTTTCAATCTATCTATCTAGAATGCTGACGAAGAGAGAGAGAAAAGAGATATAGCTTTACTTAAAAAAGCAAGTCCCAGTTGGTGTGTAGTAATATGTGCTCTTAAGCCTTTTTTTCTCCTGGAGGTATTCTGTATCATCTCACTATCTATATCTCTACAACCATCAACATTTCTATCCCTCTCCATCAAAATAAAATAGATAGACATAGACACACGAACACACACACAGACACACACTCTCTCTTTTCCCCTCTGATCGGTTTAAAAACCTGTGTTTTTACTATGCAGTTTTTTATATTATAGTTTACTTTTTTCATTGCTTCTCTGCTTGTGGAACATGGACGGATGGACGGATACTTTTACATCAATACATTTTTATAGTCTCTGGGTTTTTCTCTGCTGCTGTAAGTTTTCTCTCTAAAAACTCGTGTTCTCCATGAAACACGAAGACATTGGAGGACGCACCCATTAAAACTGTCCCAGTGGATTTTCTATCCTACCACTTCACTATTTTTTCTCCTACAATGTCTTGCCACTCTACCACGGCTAGTAGTACTACTGATCTCTTCTCCCACTACTCTACCTTTTAGTAAATATTAAAAAGGACACATGTCTAGTTATAGTTTATTACTGTGTGTGACCATAACAAGAAGATCGACAAACAAACAAGCATGATAATATCTATATCCGAGTAAGTAGATACTACTACTGCCACGCCACCACTACCAATACCACCACCACCACTACTACTACTTAAAAAATACCATCCTTGTACTTGCCAGTGGTGGCGGTGGTGATTCAAGTGAATGTTTAATAGTAGTAGCAGTAAGTAGTGAGTGGTTGTCATCTAGAATGTCTGAGATTCTTTTTATAGGAAAGCTCTGTGCTTACAGAAAATTCAAAGAGGATAATAATAATGACACAATATTTTACATCCGGCATTGACTTGCCTATATAATATTTTAAAAAAACATACATGTTGTATATCAAATTCACCAACGCAGATTTTTCCTCTGCTTTCTTTCACAATATACCTACTTACAACTACACACACACATACACACCGTTCTCGTCATCGTCGTGTCTGCTGACACACATCACCAAGTATTCTTCCATAGCTAGAGAGTATCGCGCTAGAACGGTTGTTTAAATACCATCATCATTTTCTGCTCTGCAAAAGCATTTTTCTTTGAATTCTGTATAGTAGAATGGCCAACAGTAGAAAACAGAAGCTATCCCAGAGCAGCTTTTTTTCTGAGGGAAATGAATACTAGCATACTGGTAAGCTGTCTGTCTAAAAAACATACAAATATATACAAACAAACTATCTGCAAAAAAGGTTGGTTATTTTAGCTTTTTTGCGTTCCTCCATCCTCCATGGTTGGCACCTTCTTTATTCATTCTTCTCCCTTTGCTTTTATCAACACCATCATCATCAACCGCTAAAGAGCTCTCTACACAACACACATGACATGACATGTGTACAGTAAAATCTAAAGAAAAAAAAGATTTGGAAAGGAAAAAGAAGAAATAATAATAATGGAACAGGCAGAGGACCATCATCATCCTCATTGTAAAGTATATTGGATCGTATCTCTGTCTATTCTCTCTTGGTAAAACATTTTTTTCCATGCCTTTTCTTTCCCGTGTAATGCAACATACATACATCAAAGCAGCAAACAACAAAACAGACAAAAAAAGTTGCAATTTGTTGTTGGTTTGAGCTTCTTCTTCTTCGCCTCTCTTTCTCTCTCTCTCTTTTCTTCTGTCTGTCATAGACATTGCTGCTGGTGGCGGTGACGGTGTTTTTTTCGCAGTGTGAAACAGAGAAGAGCAAATACGTGTGTTTAACTTTGTAGTCTGCCAATGTTTACCATTTTTAAAGTGAAAGAAGAACAGAAGCGCGTGTTTGTGTGCGTTTTTTTCTGTGCTCCTGCTAACACCACACGGAAAAATGAGAGAGATCGTGCGACACATGCACGAAAACGGATTGGCAGAAAGGAAGTAAAGTGTAAGTATTCAAGTTGTGTGCTGCCGCCACTTACTCATTCATCTGTATTATAGCAAGCAAACAGTACACCACAACATTATCAACCTTTCATCATCACCTTAACTTATTCTAAAGTTAACTTTATATACATATATTTTTTTACTTCTGAAGAAAATGCTTTTTCCTTGTGTTGTTGTTGCTGTTAAATTTAAAAAGTACATACCATGATGATGATAATCACCAACCGTTTCTAAATAGTGTGTGTGTGTGTTGTTACAACAAAAACATATACAAATTATATATCGTTGTACAATTGTTGTAACTTATACTATTATTATTATTATTATATTACTGGTCCGTGATAGTATTATTTTCATGTTGTGAAATATCAAGAGCTACACACAAAAGAATAAAGAGTCAAGCACGTAGTAGTAGTAGTAGTATTCATCTTATCTCTCTGCCTGTAACTGTACCATCATTTATTTTTTTAATACTCTCTCGACACATTACAGCATTTTCTCCTCTCGTTGGCGTGTGTTCCCTCTTATTCTTCTCTCTATAATTCTTCTTTCCTTTTAGCCATTTTCTCAAACTATTATGTAGTACGCGTGTACGCAAACCGCCGCAACTACTACTACTGCTGCAATTGTAAAAAATATATTATATTATTATTATTATTATGTATTCTCCATTGCATGTTGTTTGCTTTCTTATAAGTAACAATATATGCAACTACATAAAACGTGCCACTATCAAACAAACCAGCAAAGGGAAAACGGTTCAATTTAAGTAGGAAAAAAAGTTTCAAAAGCATGATGGTGGTGGTGGCGGCAGTAGAAAAAAAGATGGGTAAGTAAAAAGGAAGAAGCCAAGGATAAATATCATGTTAACTCTGGCCAAGAAATCCACTCAGTCATAACTCAACTCTCTCCTTCTTCTTATACTTATACCCTATTTCATTTTCTTTTTAGCATCTATTTATTTGCGAGCTTCTCTTGTTCGCCCGTCTGCTGCTGTTGAGTTTCTCCCTTCATTGCTCTCTGCAAATTCAAAAAAATAATCTTTGTAGGGCATATAAGTTGAAGAGGGGGAGAGAGAGAGAGTGAGATCGAGAAGAATAATAGCGTGCATATTATGTACCTACATGTTTTCTTTATTTGATTCATACGAAATATAAACGATGATGGTCTTGTTCCACTTGGTTTTTGTGTGCAAGAAAAGCAAGAGAAAAGAAGAAATCTATTCTTTGATCTACTGGAATATATGACAATGGAAGATTTTCTTTTTTTAAAAAAAGGAAAATAAATAAGACGAGAGAACTCTGATAAGTATAGTATCATCACTAGACGGCAACCGTCGCTGCTGTGTGACTTTTGCGGCATAAATAGTAGTGACGTTTGTGTGTACATAACAAAAAATTAGAAAAAAAAAATTGTTTGTTTTCATCACAAGAAATAAAAAAATGATCATGCTCCATAGTTGAACTTGTATTTTAGTATTTCTCCAATGATAGCTGTTGTTTTTTGTGTGTAGTTTCCAATGTGGTTTTCCTTGTGATAAAAGTTGGTTGTGGTTGTGGTGGTGGTGGTGGACAACGGTCATTGTACATGTAACATGCTATAAAATAACGAAGAGCCTGACTGTCTTCAATTGCAATTGCAGCGAAGAAAACGCAATTCGCTTTTATTGTTATTACTATCATCAGCAAGCCCGATTTTCTTTTTCTGTAAAAAAATAAAGAGAAGTGCAGAGAAATTTCCTTTTGTAAAAAATTGATCCGGCACTTATTTGTGAAGTTTTTACTATAAACTTATTTTTTTGACAATAATGGTAGTGATAACAGCAGCAGCAGCAGCAGAAAGTGTCCAAACAAAATATGTCAGTGAAAACTGAAGGTTTTAACAGCACCAGCGACAGTAGGAAAAAGCTTTCAGCTTACAGAATAAAAGAAAACCGTTTGATGTGAAAATTGTGTGTAGAATTGACTTTGACGACCAATACAATTTTCTCGAAGAATTCAAAATTGGCGCGCACTCACCCTGAAAAAAAATATTGTTTTGCTTGAGCAGATGCTTTTTCCGCAGTGCGCTGCTGCTGGCGATACTTCCAGTCCAGTTTTCAATTCTTCCAGGCAGCTTCATTTTGATTGGCTCTCACGAAAGCAAAACTCAATTTTCCAGAGAAAACGTATGAAAAAGTTGGAACAGAAAATCAGTCGTCCAGTTCAGTTTTTTCGATTTTTTAAACTGATACGTGTTGTTAAACACACAGAGTGATGACATTTTAACAGAGAAATGATAGTAATGGAATGGAAATAGAAAAAAACTTTGATCCATGGAAAGTTGTTATGAAGTTACTCGGTCTCCTTGACTTTTACATTTTAACAAGTACCTTTATCTTATCTGTCATTTGAGAATTATATACGTTTCTACTACTTACGTACGAAAAGTAATTTGTTTGGAGCTCTTTTGTAGTTTTTTTTATTGAAACTGTAAAGTTTGGTGCCCGGTGGCTTGGTGGTGTGGTGTTGATAGTCGATGATACTTTAGACAATTATTGTTTTTGCACCATCCAATCAGCTTGTACGTTTTTTCGTCCGCTTCGTTTCACACAGCCAGAGCAGTTCCTTTGCAAGTCAGTGGAAGAAGTGTAATTATTGATTTTATCCAGATTTCTCAGACCAATTCATTATACAGTGGGGTAGTACGTGACGTAGGTGTTAATCAGATCATTTTGGTGGTGGTGGTGGTGGTGTTAGTGTAAAAGATTACACGTTTGCCCATTAATTGAACTGGGATATATAGAAAAAGTAAAAGTTGATGTATATTTACTTCTGGAAACTGTTTTAGTTACTGCACTGCTGCTGTTTGTTGCAGCAAAGTAAGAAGCCATAAATAGGTCTTTTGATTGAACTGAACGCAGAGTTTGTTCCTCTCTCTCTATCTGAGAGAGTATCGTTATAACGTGCGCCTGTGCAAGCTCACTTGATATTTAATTTTTTGGTAACGAGTGGCACTTACTTTTCCGTCTTGCTTTTCTCCTGCATAATCTTGAATATATTGGCAGCATGGCAGAGAAAGTAGAAATTGTGGAGCTTCCCACTTCTCCACCACCACCTCGTTCCCAGTCTGAGAGTCAATTCCCAACCTCATCGTCTGCTTCTTCCCTTAGCGGAGGAATAGTTGGTTCTCCCCCTGTCATCGAAGGCATTGTGGAGTTGCCTGGTGAAAGTTTAATTTCCTCTTCTCCCTCAGTCGTGCCAGGTGGTGGTATTGGTGGCATTAATATTGTTGAGAGTGTTGGAGCAACCAAGGAAAGTTGTTTACACCAAGTTTTACTGCAAAGACAACAACAGCAACAACAAGCTTTGCTACTGGCTTCATTAGAACAACAAACAGCCACAAATCAATCTCAGTTGACAACATCATCATCGTCAACTACTACTACCACAACTACCAGAAAGGTTATTCGATCAATATCCTCATCTGCTACCAGTAGTAGTGGCGGTACATCTCAACAGCTACAAAGTCAACAACAGGTTTCCGCCTCATCTTCCTGCTCCTCACTTTTGTCATCTGCAGCTAACGGGGCTAAAAAGGCAGTGACATTTTTTGGTCAACAACAACAGCAATTACAAACATTTTCCACCGCGCAGCGCTCACTAGCTTCCACCATGTCAAGTCCTTGCATATCGTCAATAATGGCGGATGTAACGGAAGAAGATGAAGGGGCCACTGAGGAAAGTTATATGATGACAGGAGAACGTGGTAGCGGTGTTGGAGAGGGTGCTGTAATGGTAAAGCAGGTTAGTGACGGTGGTGGTTCTGTTGACGAGGACGAGACTCAAAGGCGGATGAGAATGATGGCCGACAATCTGTCTCTGCTTTCAACGTCAGTCGCTTCTGTAGCGCACCATGAGAGTATTAAGGAAGCCATGAAAGCATCTGCCATCACTTCTTCCACTTTGCAAACGGCAGAAGGAGCCAATGTTGCCACATCCAGTTCTGCTTCTTCTGTATTCGCTGCCCACCAAAGACGACGCTTGATGACGAGTCGGCAGCAGAAACAGCATCAGTCTATGATCGTCCTGTCGAGAACTACACAGCAAAGTTGCAGATCACACAAATTTTTCAGGTTAATTGAGAATTTTATTTTGCATGTTGTTACTTCATAATTTTAATGGTTTTATATTGCGGATTGACTCACGTTACTGTGTTTTAAAAAAAGTAAAATTATCAAGAAAATTTTGGATTTTTGCCAGTACCAAAAGATTGGCAACGTCTGGCAGTTTCTCGAGAGTGTCTCTGCTATACTGCTGACTGCGGCTACTGTAATTTTATCGCTTTAAATAATTCCGTTACAAACAAGAAATACGGGTATACACAAGAAAATTTTACGTGTAGCTTTTCACATGGCTATTTCAGGTATGTGAGAATAGCAAAGATAAAAATCTTTAGGCTTTAACCAACTTTAGGTGACGGTGATGTGATGGTATGCATTTAAAATTAGGTGTATGCCTAGAGCACCATAAAAATCGCATTTTAGCCAGTTTGGCTCTATAGTATCATAAATCTGACAAGCATTTTTATTGAAAGTGGCAGCTGTGCATGTACTGCCGCCGCTGCTGCTCTTTATAAAAGATGAACACCGTGCTTGTGTGCACCTTTTTCATATTATGCATGAATCATAACCGTTTAAAATCGTGTCATATGTGTCATGAGGTTACGGAAAAATGTCAAAATAAGTTTTAAACGAGATAAGTATGCATAAAAGTCTCTACTTTAAAATAGACACCGTTGTTACCATTAAAGCATTATTATAGTTTTCCTCGTGACTCTGTACGAGAAGGAGTGAAATCTCATGTTGTTTCGGTTTGAAATCTGACAACGACTGTATGTTAGCACGACATGACTCTAATAATATTTAAACACCTAGAAGTATGAAAATCGACATTGCTTCCTAATACTTTTTTGATGAGTTCATTAAGAGTGTGAGAGAGTCATTTTAGTTGTAAGGTTATTTGGTTGGTGGAGTAGAATGTGATTAAATATATATTTTATGGTGTCATATGAATGAAATGAAATCATTTCAGTTTTTCAAACTTTGTAATGAGCTAGAACAGCCTCAGACCATAGTGGCGTAGAAAAAAATGTTCTGAAAAGATTATTTAATTGACAGCCGTTGAAACACTTTCCCCGAGCCATTTGGTATGCGAAAAACATGCAAAAAGAATAGACCGGAAAACCAAGAACGACACGCTGCTGCTGCTATGCTGCTTCTGGTGTGCGAAAATGAACAGCAAATAGCGTGTAACTAAAATGAAGTGGGTTGAGTTTTGCATGTCACAATATGCGACATGTAATATGAAATGAAATGATGGCATTTTTATTTCCTCTCCTTTCACAAATGAGGAAATTGTATTCAACCAAGGTTTTTCGCAAATACAATAATAAATTTTGCTTTTTTAGTAAAATGATGGAAATGGAAAATTTATTTACTCTGACATCTGAAATGACTCATGTCTATACAGTATACAGCAAACATATTTTTTAAAAGTTATAGCATTTTAAAGATAAGGTCACCCGCAAGTATACCTACCAGAAAAATTTCATGTTGTTACCTGCTCATCGAATTTCCCAGAAACATGCTTCGATTATTTCATGTGTGGCTTGAAATCTTGTTGTTTCATCAATGCGTAGAGAAGTACGTTGTCGAACATAACTAAATCTGACTCAAGTGTGTAATTAATGTGCATTTGGTTAATATTTTTTTTGTATCTTGTTGAATACACTATATTACCATTTCACGTAGGATGAATGCATAGTCATTTGCGATTTCCAACTAGTTTTAAATGTCGTAGTTTGCAATATTTGTTTATGTGGAAAAGTAAACTTTGCAACCTGGTTGTGTACTAGCAGTACGGTCATTGCATATTCATTAACTGAAACTGAAAACATCTCATATAACAACAACTTGATCGTATAATTTGCTGCATAAAACACCTACTCATGTCATGTTTCTTCTCAACTGAGCTCTCATTAATTTTTATTTTCTTCACCAAACTACACGTATAAACATAATATATAGGCTATAAAACTATAATACAATTGTAATTTGTAATGTCTGTCGAAATTTTTGCTTTTGCTTCTTTGCACATTCGCTTGAAGCTTTTTATTTAGACATTCAAATAGCAAATTGCACAAATACTTTCCGCTCATCCAGTCAGTCAACAAAGCCAAGCAGCAAAAATGTACAATTGTTATCCATTAGTAAAAATACCTTATGTACTTTTCTCATTTATTTCATGCGTTCGTAATTGACAAAGGTTTGTCTAGCTTCTTCTGCGAATTATAGAATCATTGTATGTATAACACATTCTATTTTATAATATTACATATACCTAGCCAACATGATTTGATGAACTCTTCAACAGCAAACTCAAATTGACTAGACTCTATCATATGTACATATATCTCTATTCATCACATCATCACAACATTGTAGCAAAATGACTGACTTTTGTTGTTATAACAAAGTAACAATGCTGGCAATCAAAGGAGAAACACTATGAGAGCTTTTAGCAGCTCTTTTTTTCTTTGTACCACTCTGACATTCATTACCAAGGTTGTTTGTTTGAGTTTTATAGAGCTCATAAATTATAAAATCAGTTTCGACTCTTCTCTCAAACTTTACCTCAGTCAGTTCTCCCCAGCTTGTCGTCAACAGTTTTATTGTGTGTACGCTGTCTGTATATACAGATCTCTGTTACCAGACGAAATTTAAAATTTGGCAAGTGGATTGCAATTCAAAAGACCAAGTAAAAAAATCCCTCCTGTTGACAGACAATGCAATGACGACTTCCCGGGAAGCAAACGATTGCTAATACAGTAATTTTAAGTATTGTGATTGAGATACTTTGTGTATTAAAACGAGAGCATCCAGTCAGGTTTTTTGCCAAGTAGGTGTCTCTACTTGATACATTTCTGTTTTTTGCTGCAGCAGCAGCATCAGTAACAAACAAATTCATAACAAATTAAAGCATTGCATTTTTATAGCTATGCTAATGTATTCGATTATACAACGCCATAAAAGGCAATCTGTAACGATATAACTTTCGAAAAATCAATGTTTTATTGGTTCTCTGACGCCATTATGTAATACTTGATATATACCTACCTACCTGTCTATCTGTTGAAACAATGGTTAATTTATCATTACTGTCAAAACGAAGGCAAGGATTTTTTAATGACTGATCTTTTGATTGATAAATCTGATAACAAGTGGCATTGTTTTCCAACGTTCATTTCATCAGCAGTAGCAGCAAGCGCCGCCATTACTGTATGCATAGTCTAATTAAATGCCTCGCTAGCAAAACTTTAGTATTTTGTGTACAATAGATTGTTCCACTTTAGCGTGTTGGACGGACTTCCTTCCGATACAATTTTCAATGACTTTATCATTCTCTCTCATTTCATTTCATCATCATCATCAATAGCGCTATAACTAACACCACGAGATTAATGAACCACAAAAATATTGCAACATTTATACTTACTTTTTTTATCGCGAAAAATTCGACCATCATATTATTTTCATCATTACAAGCTTAAAGCAGATAAAATGGGACACAACAAACTAGATACTCCACGCACACACTCGATCAATACCAATACCAATAACATCCAGTTTCAGAAATTGTGGAGTTTCAAGACAGCAATCGTAAATCATCCGTTGATTCCACCTTGACAAAATAAATGGCTTTTCTCTGCTGCTGCTTGTATAGACTGTGAGTGAGACTGTATCTCATTCCCCCTTATCTCATTTCCTATCTTTATTAAAGCAGTCGACGAAAACTAGTTACGTCAAGAGCAGCAGCAGCAGAAGCAACGCTGCAGCAGTACAGTGCTGATTGCTTACTGTTTGCTCATCGACTGAATGCGAGTCTTTAAAAATATTGACATATAATAATTCTCTTCGTGAGATCTTCACGTAAAACAAAAATGCTTCTTTATACTTTTGTTTGTTATTTTGTTGTTGTTTGATTTTACACTCATTCATTTTAATGTACCTTTAAAAGCGATATAAATGCCAGTTTTTATGGAAGCTGTAGTAGTTACAATGTTTGCCAAACATTATTGTAAAGCATACTAACTACATATTTCATATTATATTTTCAGTATAAGAGGCGCATATGTATGTACATTAGTAAACACATATGCATTTATAAAGTACCATCATCATCATGATCTTGATCCTCTTTTCACCGCAAAAAGAGCTCTACTACTGACTCTGACTGAAACGAGAGGAAAATTAATGATGCTGCAACAAAGTTTCGACAGGTTATGTACACACGCCGAAACACAATTCATATTTCATTACTCTTGTCGTCGTCAAGCATCTATTCATTTTATATATACCTAGTCGTATTCACGTTCAGACTTATATGTTCAGGCATGTTTTTATTTACTAATGTTTTTAGTGGTTAGTAGAGAAGTAAATAATAAAATGGAATCTTTTCATCATTGAGAAAAGCTTACCATGTTTGTTCACTTTGATGTTCATTCTTTCTTATTTACATAATTTTTTAAAATCTACGCTAAATGAGCCCATTACTGATACCAGTAGTAGGGCATTATAACCATTAACGATTTGACTTCTTTCATGGGTTTGGTTTAGCAACTTTCATGTTTGGAAATTCAAGTTAAAATTATCATCATGAAGTTCTGTTTTCCGTCTATAATTTTGCGCAATCATAATCTTACCGTGAAATAGGAAAACACAATTAACTGGGTAAATTTTTTTAAAGAGTCCCAAATGAGAAGTTAGAAGTTTCACTGTCCTCTGTAAAAATGCTAAAGGTTAAATATTAAGCTGGATGCGTACTTTAAGTTTGAATTCTTGCTTCGTACGTCATCATATATGCCGTAGGATAACTTTCATCCAATTTACCATTTTTTCATACCACTTCTCTTGCGAATCCTCATTGATCCGTTTCATTTTCAATCAAATTTTACACAGGCTAAAATCCTGTTAGAGTACATCTGTTCACTATTACGCTAATGGCATACAAATGCAAACATGCTAAAAAAATTTATGCTACCGGCAGTTATACCATGGCTGATGATATTCTTATTTTGAACACAGGCACTGTAAAGTAAAAAAAAGAAGAAATCTTATTACTATTAAGGGAAAACCTTTTTTCCCATTTACCACTTTCTTCCCTTTCCCACATCGCCTTATCCTCTTTTTCACAATATCGCTTCGTGTGGCATTGTAATATGTGCATAGGGCACATTGTTATTATAATATAACTTTATGCTGCTTTCACCCTCACCATCTTTTCTGCTCCAGTGATGCACGTTCATATTATATTATTTGATTCATCGTGATAATAATCATCATCATCCACCAGCGTACTTTTTTATGTACCTACATGGGCATATAATGTCAGTCAGTAAAATAAATGGATAATAAAATGGGAAAAGAATAAAGAGAAAGGCACGTGAAAATAATAGGCCATAATAGCACCGTAGGCGCATACACAGTCAGCCAGGCACTAGAAGAGCACAAAATATTTCGTCGGTCTTTGTCGGTTTACGGGCCAAAGTGGGACATAAATTTTGAAGAGTTACAGCTTCTTTTTTTCTCTACTTTTTTTACCCTGAACCTTTCTTAAACTTTACCACCACCATCGTCACCACCAATTCTACTACTGCTACACCAGGTATAAAAATTTCCACTTTCCACCTTGATAATGGTGGGAAATGGAAGAAATTGGACAAAACGGATAAAAATGGATAAAATGAACAAAAGTGGACAAATTGCTTGTAGCTCTATGACGTGTGGTGGGATAATTAAACTGGCAGACTTCCTTGATTTCAACAAGAAAATATAAACAAAGTTCTAATGTCAGTCGATTTGACTTTCTCTTCCGCCACCATTTCCTTTTATGAGAAATATTTTACTCGTTATTGTTAGAATATCTTCGACAGAACTCAACCTTAAACGGGCGTTGAAAACAGTACATTACATTACATCACATTACTAAAGTGTAAATTATTATCAATAAAGAATAGCTTTGATTAGTTTTTACAATTCCAATGATATTATTGTTCATTTTAACGGCTAAAGGAATAGATATTTATTTAAATCCGATGATGCTGTCATAATTTAATTGAAAATGTAAAATAATGTGTTTTGCTGTGAGAAACAACCAGTTTAAGACCGACGAAGCCCAGTACGACCCCAATCATTTGTGCAATCAGTTCCTTGAATTCTTGTAAATTCTAGAATCAACGTAAATTGAGCACACTTGGTTGAGCTAGTCTGGCGGACGTCATTGGTTTTAAAAGTTTCTCACGGAAAATGCAATATATGCAGATTTTCTTTCCGGTTTAGAATTAAGACATTTGTAAATACAGTACATTATAATTATAGCAAGCTTCATCTCCATTCTCGTTTATATAAATTAAATTACCATTAAATTCTGTATCTGGTTTGAACACATTCTGACGGCACACTAAATCGCACAGGTAATATAACACATACATTCGCTACTTTGTTCTTTTGACAAAATGATCAATGATGACTGATCATTTTGGAGCTGGTTTAGTGCTCTAACTCACAAATTACAAGAAACAACTTTACAACATAGATACAGAATACATTTGCAGTGGTAGCTTTTATCGCTATTTTTCTTTATTTTATGTTTTTCTATCAAATTAATCCTATAAAAAGAACATTTTATAGTTTTATCCATTTTGTCCAACGCAAAAAAAGTGGAGAAAACCACTTTTGTCCAGTGAAGAAAGCTCTCATCCAGTGGACATTTATTCCTTACATTACACAAAGTGTAATGTATTTTTTTCAATGCCGTTTTCCAGTGGCTGTTTTTCTCTATTGCTTTTCTTTGCCATTTTCTTCTTTACCACACTCTCTAACTGAATAAAGTAGAAGATGCATTGTTAAGTCTCATCAAACCGAAGGAGTTTCGTTTGAACTTGGATGATAAGAGAGAATTTAAGAAACTGACAAAAACTGCCAGTTTCTCTTGCTGTTGCTACTAACTTCTTTTCTACTTCGTTCGACCAAAACTACAGGATTTTTTTTCTCGGCAACTTTTTCTACATGTATGTATGTATATATGTATTTGTGCATGTTTAAATGTAATAATGCACATTTAAGGTACCTTTTCTTTCCTTACCCCCACGTCTACGCCTCTTTCTTTTCCTCTACTTTCCATTTCCCTTCGTTCAATACGGCTCAAAACTGTTTGCATTCATTATTCAACGAGATCTCTACGTTTTCCCTATAACTTTCAACAACTCTACGTTTACACTCCAGTTGACTGAGACTAAAACTACAACAAAGTCTTTGCTGTCTGCCTCTCTACAAAAAAGTAGTGTGTTGGGTAAAGTCAAAGCGTACTTTTTCTTCCTCTTTGTTTTTTCATACAGTTCTTTATAGATGTAGAACATGTATATAGATAGGGATATAGATATGTTGTATGTATTTCCTGTTCTTGTTACCTGATGAGCTCAGCTTTTACAACGTTAGATCTTGTGATCTTTGAAGAAGTCCACGCTTAAATCCTTCTTGTGTGTACAAAAAAAACTACAACTTCCGTTTGTTCACTAAGCTGCAAAATTTTTGTTTCGGGCAATGTTTTTTCAAAGGACAAAAAAAACCAGGAAAAACCCAAAATTTAATTTATATAAAAATCAGGTTAACTTTGTAATAATGTGCGAGGTGGGCTGTGATAAACCAACCAAAAATTGCTTTGATGGTAATACACCTAGGTAGCTATACTTCAACCGTAATTTTCGAACTCTTGTAATTGGTAACTGTCGCTCCCATGCACCTGCCCACACTGAATTTCACTAAAAAAGCAAGTTTCTCTTGCTATACGGTAAAAAGCAAAGACTTTTTAAAAGCAAAAATCTCAAATGTCATGCTCAACAACATCAACTTGTACGTTTCTCACATTTTACATTTTGGACTGGAAATTTACCGAATTAAAAGGAATGTTTGTCCTTTTTTTTATGTATCACATAATCAGAGCTTTTTTGGCAAGCATGCATGCAACTTGTACTGTACTGCACCATACGATGATATATATTTTCTCCATTTTATGTATGCCCTGTCAAGTCGTCTTTTTTCAAGTAAAAATGCTCTCCATTTCGCTGTCTGTACGTACATCAACATCAATTCATCGTGCTCCGCTGCTCCCACCGCAGCAGTCAGTTGAAGCATTACTCTTTTTTCTGTTTTTATTTGTACAAAACGAGAGATGAGAATTTTTTTAACAAGCGGGTTCTTGTTGTATAACTCCTCGTATTTACTTTTTTTATTCTCCGTTTGTGCGAGCCTCCTCCTCAGCAGCAGCAACAGCAGTGAGGACGACGATGATGACGGTGACGCAATGACCCTAATGGTTGCTGTTTTCGTGATCCCGCTGTTCCTTTTATTGTGATATCTCTTGAGCTCCGGTTCTCTGTGGGCATAATATGATAAAACAAATGGTGGGAGGGAACATAGATAACTAGATATATATTGGGACGTTGTAGTTACCAAAAAAAATCCAGACTGTGACAAAGATTCACAGTTACCCATTCTGCTATTCAATGCTTTCACAATAATGTTTTTTTTTACTTTTTCTTATAGAAAAGGAATACTTGCATATTTTTGTTTCTGTTGCTGCTGCTGGTGCTGACGCTGAGAATTTCTGCATTCCTCAGTCTTGTCATGTAGCAGCATGCAGGCAATCACTGGCCTTTTTTCTTTTGTGGGAAAGCAAATAAATTGTTTCTTGCTAGTTTTTTTGAGTACGTCCACGTGTCTTGTTCTTATTGAATATCTATTTGGCTTTGCTCTTCTTTCCTCTTGAACTTTTCTGTGGAAGAAAAGTTGCCAAAAAAAATCTTGAGTTGGTTTGGGACATGTATGTATATATGCACAGTTTGGTTCCATCCCCTTCCACTAGACACTAATCGATAGATCAATAATATGGTTGACATTGAATTTATATATCTGCCAACTATGTAGTTTTTTTAATACAAACCAGCAGAAGAGAAAAAGTTCCCAAGAGCCATATAGCAAATGACACGCATTTATCCAGTGGAATCTGAGTATAAATGGGAAAAGTATCTGATGATGATACTACTGCTGGCTGACCTTCAACAAATGTCCATTTTCATCGATACTAATGTTATTAGAGTCGAGTATCATATATCTCCGTTTAGTAGACCTTTTACTACTTTTGTAAGTAGTGCACAGCTAATGGCTTGCCATTAATGGCAAAGCTTATAAAATTGCTGCAAGCTAGTGGATGATGTTCCTTAAACCTTTTCGGATTCAATCTGAACAACAAGCTACATACATATATCTTTAACATGCAATGTGAATCTTGACTTGAGAGGATATTAAATATGTATGAGACAAGTTTTTGTTATCATAATACTGAATATTATTATTGATGATAAATATTTTGTACGTGCTTAAAATGTGATTTGGTTTATCAACTTTTGGGGAAACACTCTCAGAGTATTCCTTTCCAAGTCAGACATGCCCTGTAGGCATGTACGTACTCGAGTAGATTATGTATTATGGGTAAAATGTGTTAAGTTACAGTTTTGCGTACTGACGGCATAAATAAACATGAATTTAGTTCACCCCAACTGAAAGTTTAAAAAAAATAATTAAACCACAAAATAGCACAAGACACGATCTCTCCAATTTAAATATTCAACATAATTGTAGAAGTATAGATAGTGATAGCACACAGAGGACAAAAAATTATGAAACTCATTCACGAGCCAGTAAGTAGTGGCAGTGTGCTTTTTGGTGACACGAGAACTTGAAGTCGTTAAATTATGTATGTAAATTGTAATGTTTATGTTTTTTACAAAAATAAATGTGATAGTCTGTGCTGCAGTGCATGGACAATTATTCCAACAGTTGTTGGGAACTAGAGCATTTGTACAAACATAAAACTCTGAAGAGTAGTAGATATTCTATATAAAATTGAATGGCTGGTTATATTCATGAAAATCCTGAACATAAAAGCACCTTTCGTAAAAGCTTGAGAACTCCTCGTAATGGAAACTTTTATATGGAAATGGAGCACTTATTGCGTTTAATGAATTATGTATTACTCATCATCATCATCATGATGCTTCAATATATTATATAAAAGTTGAGATAGAGAGAGGCCTGAGACCATCCTACAATATTAAGTGGGTAGGCACTTAGGTATATTTTGTTTGTTAAGTTTCTCTGTCGAAAAAGCTTCATTCAAAAGTCACATCTCATTAATAAATACGCTCAACTTGTTGAGTATATGTACGGTTACCGATGAGCAATCATAAGAGTCTTTTTGGTTGACTAAGTTTTTATCAAAAGAGGCAGAAGAGATAGGCGTACGTGTTTTATAGGTTTATACATATACACACACGGTAGAATTAATCTTTAAAAAGTTTAGTACTAGTAATAATGGCTATATGAGTACTTTTGTATCTACAACATTCTAAAAAAAACTTTAAAAAACCAGAGAACGTACTTCTCAGCAGTAGTAGTGGCAGCAGAAGATAAGAGTTACCTTCTTGTTCTCTTCTAAAGCTGCTTGTATATATATGTATTACGTTACGTATCAATTTGTTAAACAAGGTTGCTAATGAAGTAGCTTCAATACGTTTAATATATCAACTGGAAGATGAGGAGTTTTTTGATGTTGATTTCTGGTGGATGAAAACAAATTTAACGAAGCGTAGTCGTGCTTCATCATCATCATGATAAGTAAAAATATTAATTTTTGTATAGATATGTAGGTATTTTGATATTGCGTCATGCAGCGAGTTTCCTCTTCCTACTTAGCATTCAAAAGTTTCATCTTCTTCAGTTTTCAAACAACCAAGTATTTCTTGTATTGAACATATGTGCGCACCATAAATATCTACGTAACAGTTTTTCCAAGTGTGAAAGAATGATTAGCGTCTAAGCATGCTATATTAGATTAGCGATATCAAATTAAATGTACATTCAAATACGTATATATGCCTACGTTTTAACCGAACATTTTACAGAGAGCAATTTACAGTCGAAGGCATATGTACATAATACACCTGTGGGTTTAAATTTTTAAATGTACTATCTTTCTCAAATACATTTTTTGGTGAGAAAGTCCCCTGCTTGCACAGCACGAAAACAGTGATAAAATTAGTATCAAATTTTGAAAAGCTTTTTAGACTAAAAGCCATATCCCATCACCATTTTTTCTGGGCACCTGTCGTTTAGACCAAAATTCATGTGACACCTTGACATTTACCTTGATATGTGTAGCCTCTTGACTTGACAGGACACTCCAGCAGACAACATTTTGTTACTACTTACATTTCTATTTGCTCACCCAACTACAAACAGCTTAGTTTATTTACACACTGTAATTTATATATAACAAAATAAGCATTGCCAAATAAACTAGCACCTATAGATAGTCCAAACGGTGTGTTATTTAGATAATAGATTTGTTGGTGTTGGCCAAGCCATGACCATTGACAAATACTGCTAGGATAGTCAACACTTTTTCAGCAGACTATTGCATTGTCAAGCCGGAATTGCACAAGCAGTCGTAAAAGTAACAATCGAGCACGTACTTAAAAAGCAAAAGGCATCCGTACAAAAAAATATAGTCTAACTTAACACAAGTTTACTTACATTGTCCACAGTCTAGTCGCTTAACATTGAATGCGGAATTGAATTCAACAAGGAAAAAAAGACCGAAAGTACTTTGTTTGCAGGTAATTCGTAAACACCTTTTATCCCTCTGTACACAAAATGTAAATGAAATTTTTATGCGCGAAAGCAGACTTGATGGTGTTGAGGCATTATGTATCCAGATGAAAAAGTGCTGGCTGATGATAATCAGCGGTGTTTTTTTGTGCCATTATACCATGTACACATTTCCTTATCCGTTTTATGTACATTTATGATGCGATGATGCCGAATTTTTCATATATATTTTTGATGATGAAAAGGATGTGTTGCAATATAAAATACTAACCTTTACCATTCAGTGTTACTTGTCTATAAACTTTGTTTAACTTAACTTGTATGATAATGAAATGGACAGTCAGAGTACGATCAAGGAAAAAACGGAGAGAGGAATGGACACACATAAACATATAAAGTCATGTTCCGGTTACAAAAGTAAGGTGAAGGTGCAATAAGCGTCTATCTTTACTTGTTTCCATTATGCGTTACGATCATGGCAAACACACTTTTATTGACATTCATTCAAAATGCATGTACTACCATACTGACAGACAACTGAAACACCTAAGCCGCGTCGTCGTTGTCGGTTTGCCGTACTTTATTTGGATTTATTGCTTTTTTCCCATTTCTCGTAGTAGTAGTAATAATACAACATGTGTGTTGTTGATTTTAGGGAAATTGTATGGTGATGAGGAGTAAGATATGCATGCAAGGATAAGTAAATATAGCTGAGGAAATTGAATATATGGATAGACGTACTTTACATGGTTATTTGATGAAATGCATAATAAATAGTAGTAGTGGATTAGCAGAGTTTCTGGGTATATTTCTTTCATCACATTCTCAAATGTTAGCCTTTATTATTATGTAATAGGTTAATAGATTAATACCCTATTATATTCACAATCGATCTATTGAAAAATGCATAACTACACTACACACACTACTACTACTGCCACGAACACGAGCCATCAACTTTACACACATTTGTATTGCATTTTATTTGCCGATTACTTTAACAAAAATTATTATTGACAAAAGTGAGAGAAAAAAAACACCAAAAATTAAAATCGCTTAAAGTACAAGTACGTTTTATAGTCCGTGTGCGTCATCATAATATGCTCGTTTTTTCCTGTAGGCGTCTTAAATTTCTCACCAATTTCTCAAAGTGATTGCATTTTCGGGCAGGATAAATGAATATGTATGCATGTTTTTTTTGGTAGAAACACACAATTGTCCATATAGACTACACACATTTACTTTTATGGTGAACATATATATAATATGTCTCGCGACGAAGAAAAAAAACACACAAAATGTGCACAAGCATGACATTGCTCGTGCTGCCGAAAAGTTTTGTAAGGTTGAGTATAAGTACAAGCAATCTAAGCGAGCATGATTTGGCATTTCCATTATTTCTTTGCCCTTTTAGTTACTTACATTGTTTATTGTGTACATTTGTTGTTTTGAAATGATGATATCTTTTTTCTCGAATTCGATAATAGTAAAAGATTGCAGTAGTAGTAGTAGTAGCAGCCGCTTTTATTATAGTTACTTATATAACTTATTATTCGACATAATATGTCAATAGTCAATAGAACATACATTGGACCAAGTATAATAGTTTTTTTTACTAAAACTTTTTATTCCTCCCTTTAAGTTATCAACTTTCATAATATCAGTAGCTTTTCTTCTTCTTCTACTACTACTACTGCTACTACCGCCACTACTTGCTGCTGCTGCTGCTGGCAAGTTTGCTGGCTAGAGTTGAAGTTTTTTTTATATTCTTCTATTAGAATAGAATGTAAGTACAGGCATTCTACAACTACTCTATACTTTGTCAGTTAAAAGGTAAATGGCAAATGCGATGACGATGATAATGGTAGTTGGACGGTTGTTGGTAGTCGTAGCTCTAGTGAGTTGGGTTGAGTGAGTGATATTTTATTATGTACATAGGCAATTCCATCACAGTCAGCTCAACAGCTCTCTCGTCGTGTAACCAGTGAGTTAAGTTATTCTGCTTGGGCAACAAACGCTCTTCTTCTTCTTCGTCCTCTCCTCCTCCTTTCCATTTTCATCGATGGTGGTGCTGGTGCTCATGTCTGTTTGGTTTTGGTGGTACGTACGTACGAATTGTAACGTACTTTTTGTGCAGTTTTTTTCCGCTCGCCTTGCAAGCACATGTCTATTTACCCATGCGGTGGTGCGGTGATGTGATGATGATATGCAAAAAAATTCGGGGTTTATTCCATTTATCCTAAACGAGTGCAATCTGATTTTTTATGGTTGTACCATCATCATCAACTTCATCTGACTATAACCTTCTTACCTTAAAGTACACAATCAAGTATATATCGCCATCCTTTTGTCAGTCAGTCACTACTACACAAGTAATAAGGCTTATTCGTTTTCCCGTATTACCGAATTTGTTCCCAGATACTCTCCAAAAATTCAGCCCATTTTAATTTGATGACTGAGTAGGTGACATGCTTTCATGTTTACTTACACGCATATCTACATTATTCCCACGACGAAAAAAAGAAAAAAAATCATTAAAAGTGACAAGAGAGTTGTGACTAAAGGCGAGTGAGAGTGTGTCTGTGACAGTGAAAAACTGGTAAAGCGTGTACTACCATTACCTAACTAAACAAAAAAGTATAAATCGTGTCGTTTTTTTTAAAAAAAACCGTATAAAAAAGTAAAGCATATATAGTGTTTCGTTTCGCTGTAAACTTGAAATTTATTCCGTTGTTGTTTGTCTAGTAGTGGTAACAGAGCTTGTTGTTGTACGCTCATAAAATATATCGAAATCGAGTCATTTACATATTTTTCGTTAAAAAAATTGCTGAGAGGAGAAAAAACTTGCTTGCCCTTGCTTTCTTCTTCAGTGTGGACACAACAGGCTGGCAGTTTTGTGTTTAATTATCTATAAAACATTAAAGAGATTCGATTCTTTCCGAAGATAATATATACCCACGCTTGCGGCGCGGCATGTACGTATACAAACTTTTTTAAAGAACATTCAACGTTGTCGTAAAACTAACACTACCACCACCACCGTTTGCATTTTGTTCATTCAGTTCAGTTTAGTTGGTGTATGGTCTGACATGCCGCTACACACGACGACGACGACATTTTTTAGTAGCAAACGTGTGCTTGCTTATAATAGCTTACCTATAACAAGCAAATCGATTGTGTGCAGCAGCAGCACCACCAGCAGCAGTAGTAGAGCAGCACAGTCATTTTTGACGGCAACACAACGGCAACGACGATGAAGATAGTAAAGTGGTGAACGATGCATTTGAGAGATTTTTTTTTCTTGTTACATTATATTGCTTCACGGTGACTAGTGACTAAACTATATTATTACTGAAAAATTACTACTTATACTACATGTACTTTTTTTCACGTGTTTAGCCCTAGTATATTATTCTGTTATAAAGAAAAAAGAGAAGGGATGTGAAACGTGGATGTGAGAATGCACAAGGAATAAACGGATGGATTGAAAAACTCTCATCCTGCAGAGGTTGCAAAAAAATTTTGTGCCCACTTTTATCTCGACGGCAGTCTCCTCTTCTCTTTCACACACACACACTCACACACACCGCACAACTCAGCTGCTACTGTAACAGTTAGAGAAAGTTAGGTTGAGTGCAAGTTGGAGCAGCAGAAAGAAACGGTTTTTATGTTAGTAGTGGTAGTATTTGCTAGTTTTATTGACTCCGTTTCTACTGCATACTACTACTACTTGTTCGTTACCCGCTCTGTTGAACATTATTATCATCGTCATTGTCAGTAAAAAAAGTAAAGTAGTAGTACATAATATATATATAGAGAGAGTCATGAGTCCAAATGAAGAATGTCTTGGATTCAGTGGAAAAAGTGGACCCTGTGCAGTTCTCTCTACAAACTTATTATCATTGTTGATTGTGTGTGGTTATAAATAACGTATTTGAGTTGAGGGGAAAAAACAAGTTCTCTTCTTTTTTTAAAAAAACGTATAAATTCACATCTGAACCGCACACTTTTTATACAAAAAAGCACCAGAGCAATAATAATAGGACGGTGAAAAAAACGCTTGTAATTTTTATTGCCTGATAAGAGCTCACATGCATGCTCTGTCTAGAAAGCACTCTACTTGTCTTGTCTTTCGTGAATGACTAGTGGTGGTGAGACGGACACGGGTAGAAAGAAGCGGATGTTGTTTTGTTATTGTGCTTATTCTTCTTTTTTGTCGTCTTCTTCTTCTTCTGCTGCAATGTTTTCTCTACACTTTTGGCCTTTTTCAAAATGAATTCATGCTATTTTCCGCGTTTTTCTCTCCTTTTTCACGGATTATATATTTTTCTCTTGCTGTTGTGATGTAATACGGTTATGTAATTGAAGATGACTACAAAGAGACAAGTTTCTTCTTTATCATGCCGAGCTAAAATAGTTTTGTTCACGTCTTCTTGTATTTCATGGCTGTGATAAAACTAAACTAGACGCGATCCAGCTGTTATATCATTACGATAACACGGCATGATCAAAGTTTGTTCTATGGGAAAAATATCGGAAGCAGAAGTACTTGTAATAATGTGTGAAAATTGAACAAAGGTTGGAGTGGGAAGTGTATATGCATGTTTTATACTTTACCTACCAAAAATAGTGATTAATTTTGCGGGTTCCTTTCTTGTTTTTCTTTTTGGTAATTTTCAAAAAATTTTTTTACAATGGACATCAAACCAACCATAAACTTTTTCGTTTTTAGTTTTCACTTGAAAATACACTAGAACAAAAGCGTCGTTGCCGTTCTTCCTGTATTGTCTTTTGAGAAAATGAAAAGTTTTAAGTAAAGTGAACTTGCTGTTTTGTGTTCGTAAATGAACAGGACTACTTGTCACAAGAATTTTGGAAAACTTTTGTTTAATTCCAGGAATGAAAAAATATACCTATATATGCCAGACAATAGTGTTTATATATTGTGTGGGCACACTCACTCAAGTGAATTCAATACACTTTTACTTATTTTGATAAAGCATTAAGAACACCAAAAACCACATCAGTCGTGTGTGTATAGACCATGTACATGCATACCCAATTTCGTGTAATAAGCAGTTTCAGTGTGATTACATAGTTGCAAACTTGTGTCCTCCCCCTCAAATGTGCACTACCGTCGCAAACTTCTGTAACGTGACTTCCACCACCACCATCACCACCATTTCCAACCGCATTTCTGAAATTCTACTTTTGATCAGCACCAACTATCGAAAATTACAGCTTACAATAATTTAATACGTTTCCATTTCTCTTTTATGAGATTCGTATAAAATGATGATTAGAACTACTGATTGTGCTTATACTACACTACTGCTACTACACATTATTTGACTTTCCACTCAAACTAAAACTGTGAGTGAACGCGGAAAAAGTAAATATTATGGTTTCCACACATAACATGGCTCTCACGTCTCACTACTCGTATACAATAATATTATTATGTCTGTTACGACGAGGCTGATCAGATTTCACGGTATATGTATGAGATATTATGTTTTACCGTCACCGACTTGACCTGCGGCAGCTTTATTTCGAACAGGAGCTGAGCGTTATTTCTCGTTTTTGTGTATTTCCCAACATGTGCGATGATGGTGATGGTGACTGCTTGCCTTTGCCTTCCATAAATTCGCATTATAGATTATTGTTAACGTTGTAAATGTGCTTATGTGTATGTCTATAGGTATATATATTTGGTTGTACTTGCTTACGTAACCTTTTCTCTCTCTGAGTGGCTGAACAAATACATGTTGAAAGAAAAAGGGAAAAAATCATGTCCTTGCGAAAGAGTACCTACACACGTCAGACAAAAAACAAGAAATGAAAAGTTGGAAAGGAAAAGAATTGGATGGAAGATTTCTAATAGATTATTTCCTGTCCAATTACAGTTTCTATTGAATGTACTTTATTTATTTTCAAAAAAAAACTTAAACAGCATTTCCTCTCGTCTCCCACGCAATTTTAGTTACGTACTACTACTACTACTACTGCTAAGACTACTGGCAGTGTTGGAGACCTAAACTGTGAAGCGTTCTGCTGTGTTGCGGAATGTGTGTTAGTATATAAAAGCGCAGCAGTTTTTCTGTCTCAAAAAACTTTCCTTGAGCCAGGTTGATTGGTTGTCTTTTTGTCGTCCACACATTCTCCTATCTGTTTTAACTACTTATGTTCTCAACGTTTGGAACGTAGACGCGGCTTTATTCTTCCTTTTGGGCGTACAGTGCATTGTCGTTTGTGAAGCTGCATCAAGGATTTCTCTAGACATATATCATTAAAAAGGACAGGCAGAACGATTCTTTTGCTTTTTTTTGCTAAACTATACATACAGAGCAAAAAAATTGGGACTCCCGAATACAGCATTTTTTTAAAAAGCACATGTTCATTTTGTGGAAAAAAATGCCTCATTTTCTGCAACACAATATATAGTTCGCCTCTTCTTCTCTTCAGGATGCAACCCATCTGCTGTGCTGCTGATGTTGCTTACGCAGTTTCAGATTTATGCTACCATATTTTACTTTTAAAAAGCGTGCTTTTACCACCACCATACACACGTTTTGTTTTATATATTGAGTGAGTCTTGTTTGAGAAAAAAAATAAGATGATTATTTTCTCTAGAGGAAAAAAACTACCTCACATAGTATCTAAAATCTCTTGAGAAATCTTCAACAACATATTTACTGTCAAAGCTCTTACCTCATTCTCTGCCTCTTCATCTTCTTATGCTCATTGTACCTGCTATAATGTAGCACCTATACGTACAATTTATATATCTGTTCGCTCTGTTTTCTGCTTACTTACTTCCATCCAACTACTACTACAACCTCAAGTAGGTTTTTATGAATTTGCTCTGAAAAATAATAAATGTATTTAATTTTCCTGGAAATCTCACATGGCACACAATACAAACCGTTACGATTAAAAGGAAGGAAAAGCACGTACGCGGAAAATTACTTGTTTTTGAGAATCTCAAGAGCTCCATCGTGTGTTGGAAAGCACTCTGGAAAAAAAATATGATATCAATGAATGGAATGGATGGATATAATATAATATATATGTATATAAACCTAAAAAAAATTGAAGCAGTAGTAGCAATAACAAGATGAAGTGTGTTCAAGTACTAAAGCAGTAGTAGCAGTTGTTTTTCTTTGGAGAAAAAAAAGTGATGAGTTTCCAGTTTAGTGTTGAAAAGTAAATCGAGTTATAAGAGTTGATTGTTATTTGACAGAAAATGAGAGACGTGAGGATGCTGATGTGATATGATATAAAGTAAAATTGGATTTACATGTAGTATGTACGTACATATGTACCTCACACGATATAGCTCTGACTATTATTTTTGAGTTTAAAAGTATTGTATTTTAAAAACTTTTTTTTTCGTCAATTATTCCGTTGTGTTTTCAAAATTACATATACGTGCTTCCTCGTAGGCACAGTTAAGGCGTTGTTCTTGCTATCATCACCACCAGTGTAGTGTACAGTAGCAAAAGTGCCATTTGAAGAAAGAGCAAATGAGTTGGTGAAGAGAGTCCGTATTTTATTGAATGGTTGTTTTCCATGATTGAATGGCTTTCTATTCTACACACAACAGACCGGTGGTGTACGTTGACGCTCTCTTCATCTTTTTCTCACACAATAACAACTCATCCTGCAAGAACAAGTTGAACAAACTGATTTTGTGATTTTGCTAGCAAGACAGACAGTGAGAAAAGAGAGATAAAAGAAGAAAGCTGAGCACGTATTTCACTTCTTTTCTCCAACGAAATATGTGTTAAATCTACAGAGTGAGTAAGTGAGAAAAGAGAGAGATAAAAGAAGAAAGCTGAGCACGTATTTCACTTCTTTTCTCCAACGAAATATGTGTTAAATCTACAGAGTGAGTAAAGGGAAATCGCATTGTGTTTGAAGAAAAGCGGGTCGGTTGAAAACAAGGGAGCTGGGGACGCTCGTCAGACAAATGCAAACTTGTTGACGGTGTATTTGAAATACATAACTGGGATAAAAAAAAATATCATCTCGCTTGATCACTGCCTTTCAGTCATTTTATACATATAAAAAGAAATAAAGGCGTTACCTTAAATTTTCATGTGAAATCTTCTTTTGTCAGGCATAATATAACAAAACAAGAATCAATTACCTGGAATATCCTTCCGAGTCTTTTTAAAACCAAGAAGCTTACCGTTTCTCTCTCTCTTCTATTTTCAACTCTCAGCTTTCTCTTTCTCTTTGGACTTTTTCCCTACTTTGTCTTCCCAGTTTACCTATTTCACTTTCAATGATGTGAATGGATTTTCTCATTTATTCTCAACAGTTCGCCTTTGTTTACTTTATATATACAGTTTTGTATTATCGAGTGGTTCTGTGTAACAATAAAAAAAATGAGGATGTTGACTTCATTTTAAGTCGATGCTAAATAAAAGAAAAGGAGAAAAAAAAGAGAAAAAAAACTTGGAGAGGAAAAGACAGAATCAGGATGGATTAGTGTATTGTGTCTCTCTGGTAAAAAAAACTTACTGGAAGGCGTAGGTAGAAGAAAAAAATATAACGAAATATATACATGTCGTGTGAATAAGTGAAAACACAATAATAAATTTATCATCTTACTGTATATTTTACATATACCCCGGAAAGATATTTATATATATATATATTTTGTATGGTTTAAACTGATTTCATTATTTCTGGGATTTTCTCTCAGTATCTCTTTGTCTTCATACAACAACTACTTCAACAATAGGAAAGATGAGAACCTAAGAAAAAAATGGGAACGACTAAGGTGATGCGTGAAAAAGAAGACAACGGATATTTTTTTATGGAAACAGGATACGCTGTTTTTCTTCTCTCTCTCTCTCGTTGTTCAAGATTTTTTTCCTCTTTCATTAAAGAAAAAAATGCCCATGGAATGCATAATAAGAAATTACATGAGCAATGAGATTCAGTAGAGAGAACAATTACGGACGGCATTTCAATTTGCATTGGAATGGAATTTTTTTTACAATTCTTCTTTTTCGCCTTTTCAGTTTTCATATTGTTTGGTGCCACCATATACTGTAGTACAGTCTTATTGTAAAGGACAAAGAAAGTAAATCAGACGAGTGTGCGCGCATTGGGTTTTATCATGTCATGACATTAATGACACTGTGATTTTTTTTCAATGCATGTGCCGTGGGTCTACACTACACAAAAAAATTGAAAGGAGTATAATAATAATAATATCAAGATGAAAACATTCCACTTGTCTATTGCAAAGTTATGACTGGCTTTCATGTGGGCACAAAACACGAAAAATAGATACGTTTGCACTTTTTTCTTCGAAAAAGGGAATGTGAAAAGAATAGTTAAAAATGCTGTGTTGGTGTATAATGATATGTTTATGTAAAGTTACGTAACTGCTACAACGAGAGAGCCTACGATATATATTATTATTACTATAGACCAGTTCTACTGCAATTGCAATCTTAACTCTACGACCTTTTCGGTTACATTAAATCACAAGAAAAAAAGTCATTTGCAAAAAAATCAGCTTTTTTTGTTAGCTGGCTAGAGAGAGATTGTCGTTTGACTTTTTTTGCTTGTGCTTCATCGTCATGTGATGTGAGTAGCTTTTATTGAATTTTTTTCACAGCAGAGACGTATTCTCTGAGCTGGTTCCAGTTTTCTGTGCAAAAGTGCGGTTTTGTGGCTTTTTCACTTAAAGTTCAAACTTTAGTCTTCTTGGCTTGGTTTCTTTCTTCTTCTCTTCTTTTTTTTGTATCGCACACCAATGCCAACGGCAATGTTTACACAGAGTGTTTCCAGAATGTGAACGTGTGGAATTGAGCATTCTAATAATAATATTGATAAAGGAAACCTCACCACTTTGAGAAGAAAAAAAATCCCAACATCCTTTGAATTTTTTTCCAGCAAATAAAGTAAACAATTGAGTTAGTTGGAAAAACGCTGCTGCAGCTTCTTCTTTAGATTTTAGCAATGGGATGCACGTGATATGTGTACGTGTATGTACATGATACACAATTCATTTGAATGATTGTAATAATAACAAACAATAGTCGACAATATATCGCGCCACGCGGCCAATGTTTCGTCAAGGCGTGTCGTTTCTTTAATGAACCAGAAAGCCAAAAAAAGATACAATACTGGAATTAAAGTACAAAAACTATAGAGAAAAGAAGTACATACTTGAAAAATAATGATTATGGAGAATGATGAGTATGATGGCACACGAAGATAACAAAACGTGGGATCCCAGTAATCATAGAGGAATCCCTTAACATTTTGAGATTTTGCTCAACAACAGCAGTACTCAAACCTTTTGTGCACATTGCATTGGTATACATATTGCACCGGAAATAGAACAAAAAAGGTGTTATGCAATAAGTAATAAAAACGTATAGACTCTTTCTTCCTCTTCTTCTCTGGTAATATCTTTCTGTGTTTTTATATAAAAAAAGGGAATTTCCTTTAGGGTTTTAATAATGTTAACAATCCCGTGCACGTCGTCTTCATTGCCAGCGCTGAACATTTTACGCGCAGTAACTATAAAATAAAAGGAGTGATTTTATTAAGGAAAAGGTGTCCCCCGGTTAGCATTTAACGAGTAGTGAGGGTGTATAAAAGAGAGAGAGAGGAGAGCATATTACTTTATACATGTACTAATAGCATGCCATCTCATCACACAATAATGACATCACAACGACAAAAAGCAATAACAGCAGAAGGAGCAGCTACCCCAGGAATAATCAATATCATAAGCCCCAGTCCTACTTCTGAGACACCTTCTTCTTCTTCGGAAACTTCTGTGGTAGATGAAGAAGGACTCATTATGAATACATCTTTACCGTCGTCGTCCTCGTCACCACAGCCATCACGAGTAGCAGTAGCAGCTGCTGCAGCTGTTGGTGGTTCTGGAGAAAATATAACTACAACAAAAAGCATTACTGCTAGTACTAGTACCATTGTACGGCCTAAATCATCATCCTCGCTGAGTTCACTGTCTTCCGCTTTGGAACAGCAGCAGCAACAGAAACAACACAAGCAACAAGCTTCGTGCTCAATTAGCTCGGGAGGGCAGGTACTGGTAAGGACAAGTAGTGGCAAGTATCTCCATCAACTACATCATCAGGAGCAGGCACAAGTGGCTCCGCAACAGAGATCCCCAGGAAATAAGAGCGCCACAGGTGGATTACTTGAATCAATTAAGGAGTCACCTCAGTCCCAGCAACATCTAGACGAGGAGGGAAAACAGTTCCAGTTATCGTCGTCGTCTGAAGAGCACTATTCTGCTGCTGCTGCTGCAGGAAGTGGTAGTGGAGAGCAAATGAACAAAAGTAGTATGGACTCTGGATCGACAAGTGAACGAAGGAGGAAACAACGACCGGCACCCTTGCAAATTCCTAGCTCATATTCCTCATCCAATTTAAGCTCAGGAGGTGGCTCTGTTCCTGACTTTTCTAAAATTACCTCACATATCAATCCAGCGAGACTGACGGGAAGTGTGCGTGGCCTTACTATTGTGTCCCCGTTGACACCGGCAGGACCGGGGAGTGCTGGAATTGCAGGTACTGGAACGGGTATTGGCGGTGTCAACTTGTCAGAATTCAACCTGACGTATGTCAACGTGAGAACGAGGCAAAATCGAATTGTTCAGTTGCCGAGATTGATTGCGAGTCCGTTGCCAACGTCTGCAAATTATTCGTCTACCACCCCAAGTGCATTCTTTACGTCGGAGTGAGTGTTCAAAATATCAATTTCATTATTATTATTATTTATTAATATGCATATATTCTCATCACACTTGTTTACTTCAAATTCTTATCCGCAGCATTTTTAAATTTTTCATTCATAAATACATAGTTTCGTGTCGGCTAGTCATCATCTGATAAAGTTTTGTGTGCGTGATCATTTATGCAAAGGTGCACATTCGGTAGCCATCTAATTAAATAGTCCCGCAGAGTTCCCATTTAAAA
>JAHZMT010004157.1:0-30874 GCA_027743785.1 Sinhomidia bicolor
CCCTCCCAATTTCCCACTGATTGGCTAAGGTCGCTGCTATTCGATGATCATATTATAATATACTTAATCATTGGCTTGCCAATCGGTTCATCCTTCTTTTCTCCCTTACCATCATCATCATCATCACCACACCAGTACTACTACTACCAGTAGCACCACAAAACAACAGTCGCACTCCTCCAATTTCCGGTCTTGTCTCCTCAACTTGTGTTAGCTAACAAGAAATTATATGGCTTTTGTTGCCGTGCATAGTTTCTGTGGTGGTGACAAAATAACATCATTCTTTTTTTCTCTCTCTCTCGCCTCGCTTGTTTGCCATTATTGTTACTATACCACCACCATCATCATCATTATTATTATTATTATTTGGCATTATCACTGGAATTACGGTGGTAGTAGACGAACACGCAACCATCAAGAAAAACATATTATTCACAAGAGTTTACTAGGTTGTAGTATGTGAGGCGAGAGAGAAAAAAACACGAAAACCCTGGATATTACAATTATTGTTACAATTTTACTGCCTTACATCATAATACTCGACTAGGATGATGATGATGATGATGATAAGCCAAAAAAAACCAAGGCGACAAGGACCCGAGCATGATGATCATCATGAGAGAACGACGAATGGAAAGGGGGAAAATGGAGTGGAATAAAATTGGTGCATGTCAGCGTAAACTGCTACAACAATGAAGATGATTACCTACACAACAATGTTTATTGTTGACGATTGTTTAAAAATAAAGCATGCCACCACCACCACCACTACCACCACTGCAGTATTATTATAATATGCGAAGACGATGATGAAGAAGAAGGCCTGTTTTTTTTCTTAAAAAAAAAAACAATCGACAATCACCTTAACTTGCTCGCACACGGACAAGGCTCTTTCGTCGTCGTCGTCGTCCAAATCGTCATCATCATCATCATCATGCATGTATGTTGTGTTGTGAACATTTTTACAACCCCAATTTGTACAGAGTAGAGCATTATTATATAGCTACACTACATTATTTTCATCCCCTTGGTCACAACCATATATAATATTATTATTTATACATTTGTATAATATGTACTTGTATATAGAGTTTTATTTTTATTTATACAAAATATATATTTTTTTTTACTATTACTTGTCAGCATAGTGGTAGTTGTAGTATTTTTAGGCGATCAACAAGCAATAATAAGAGCAAAACCAAATTGTGCATTTAGGGAACGACGGAACTAGTAGTGTGTGCTGGCTGAACAGTGTTGTTGTACGTAGCTAGTTACCTGCATCATGCAATCCAATAATAATAATAATAATAATAACAGTAATAATGTTACATTTTACCAGCAATTGCAATTGCAGCAAACAACATCAGAAAGAGAAAAAAACATCAACATTTAACAGCAGAGTTACAAATGGTCTCACTTGTAGTACTAAAAATGTAACCGTTTGTATAAAAAGTAAACTGCTTTTTCTCGCTCGCTCTTTGGGATTACCTATGTTGCTGCTGCTGCTGCTGATGATGACTGTATGGTGTGGTGTGGTTTCGTGGCGGTGGTAGTGGTGGTAGTGGCGATGACGGTGACTATTAACCTCAGCAACTCGTCACACTGGTCACCACATCATCAGCATCATCATCGCCACCACCATCAACATACCAACTGGTGCTGCCCAGTGCATTTATTATCATTAAATAAATGTATTTACCTGCCTGTCTGCATATATTAAAAATATATTGTTGGCTGGCTTGGTTGTATATGTGTACAAAGTGTATGTATTTTGTGTGGATGGTGTTGAGTGTGCGTGCGTAGTACATTTTTTTTATTTTGCTGAATGTAATGCAATGCAATAACATCATTAGAAGAAGATATCATTTGAACGTGTACACATTTTTTTTCAATTTTGCTGCTGGCTGTTTTTTTATATTCTTCATTTATTTGGTGATATGCTTTTTGTGCGAGTAAAAAAGAGTATGATGATGATGATATTGTTTGTTTATGTTTTCTATATGAATTACTTTAAAGATCGATGATTTTAATTATCTTTGTACTAAATACTTGTGTCATTCCATCTTGATATATGAACTTTGGCAAAAAGGTGATGATTGATGAATGGTCATTATACTCTTAAGAACTGATGTTGGTATGATGATGGTGTGATGTGGTGGTGGTGGTGGTAGTGACGACGACGACGACGATCAAAGGACTAGACCAGGGTCACTTTGACTGATATATGGGGTAATGTGATGATGCTAACTTGAAGCATGCATGCCGCATGTCGTTATCAATTCTTCACTTGGACATTCTCAAAAGACAATCTATTTTGCACTTTGCAGGCTCGTAGGCAGGCTCAATGACTGACTGGCTGAATGAATGAATGAGAGTCGTTGCAAATTGCAGCAAAGTGAATATTTTTGTTTTGTACAGGCGTGCGTGCATTCTCGTTATCCCATCCGTGTGTGACGTTGGGTGATGTACTACATGAGTTCATTCATTTTCCTGCATTTTCTATTAGTACTCAAAGAGTGCTGCTGCTCCAAATATATTGTTGCTACTTTTTTTCTGAACTGGGGGCAGAAAAGATTTAATAAATATTTAGACAGAATACTATTATTACCGCTGTTTGTTGACTGTGAAAATGAAAAGCTGGCTGTAGAGTATTTCATCAAAGTCCACCAACCACCATTTATTTTAATGCGAATAATGATGATGGTGATAACGTAATTTGATTGATTATTGCCAATAATCAACAGCACAACCATATATATAAATATTTTTTCAATAATAATAATCATATTTAGTATAGTTTCAAGAGTATCATCACCACACGACAAAATATTTGCAAGAAACATAGTTACTACTACGGTATGTTGCAAGGTATTTGCAATCATCAGCAGCACTAAATGATATTATTATTATTTTAATAGCTTTGTGTACTCTCTGACACCCATTCTAGCTGACTTGACAAAGCCTCTTTCAGAAACACCAAATTCAACTTTACAAAGAGTTTATTATATATTGAGTGTGATGATAACCTCAATGGTAACTACATACATGCATCCATTTACTTTTCTACCATTACTACTACAACTACTTACAACAATTTATTTCATCAAGGTAAGTAGTATTCCAGAAGAAAAAAATGTGGCATGATGATAATCATAATTGATCATAATCATAACTAAATTTGTACTTTTGAGCAAGGCAAAAGGGGAAAAAACAAGGAGGAGTGATTTGTCATTGATACAACTGATTGTGATCAGATGCAAGTATCGAAAATATTTTTTTTTGTACCTGATATCTTGGTGACGATGAATCATCATATTCATTTGTAGATGATAGATATTCTTTGACTTACACAAGAACGAACCACAGAGACAACTGAACTGAGATGAGCAATGTGAACGACTTATTCATATATGTACATGTTTTTTATTTATTTACTAACAACTGCAACCAATTGCTCCAAACAGTGGGATCAACAGCAACAACAAAAAACAACCAAGTGGATCCCGTGATGTTGAATCACCGTAAAAATTGAAGAGAGCAGAAGAATGAAAATGGAAGCACACACACACAAGTGTTCTCTTTTTTGACATTCAACTTGGATCGTCAATCTGCTGCTATCATTATTATGTAAGCTTTTGAGCGAATGTAAAATACATCTCTCTGCATTTTGATGCAAATGTGCAGAAAGAAAAAAATCTGTTTAGAATGATGCTTCCGGACTGTCAGAAAAGTGTATTTATGATTTATTTTTTGTCCATTGAAAATTATTTCTTTCTTCAGCGTAATAAATGATGATGATTAAACGGAGAAGACTTTGTATAAAGTTTGCGAGTATATTTTTTGTGTGTAATTACTACTGCTGTTGTCTGATTGATAATCAATTACAGAGAGGGTAACGAGAAACAAGAGAGTTTTCTCGTTAGGTGGACATGCCTCACAGTAAGTGTGTGTATTAATGATACCTGTTATTATTATTAATTTAGCTGTACTAGGAAACTACTTACAGAGCGTGTGTGTGTGCGTCTCATTTTTTTCTCTCTCTCTCTTTTTCAGTGAGAACAGAATCCTTTTATTGGATTAGACTTTGTTTCAAAATATCCAAAATAAACAAAGTCTAATGATGATCAGTCTGTTTGCATCAACACTATCATTTTCTCTAGAAATTCTTGTTGTCTCCTGCTCATTATCACCGCCACTGCAACGAGAATCATCCGACTCATTACTTCGATAACCTAACAACTGCTAATAATTACATCCACAAATATACCAGATGATAGCCGACATCAGACATGATGATCGTCATCATCTTCTCCATCTTCTTCTTCAGCCAGTCAACATGATCTCCCTGCTTTCTCATCATCATCATCCTCATCACCACTATCACAACCACTTTACCTGACTGACCGCTCGCTAATTCATTTTTCCGAAAAGAAAGAGAAGCAGAGTCCCAGTCAGACACGGAATACCGGCAATTCTCTGCAAATGCAAAGGTGATTTTTCTCACTAAAATAATTACGTTACATTACATGACATGATCATCACATCCCTGGCACCATCAACTTGATCCTCTTCATCATGCCCAGCATAGCCGCAGCAGCAGCAGTTAGCGGATCCGAGAGGAGCAGGAGCCAGAAAAAGCAAAAACGGCTTTTGCTGCTACCATCCATCATCGCACCAGAGCGCAATCTTCTTCGTCATTCATTACATATATTATTTGCATGAATGTGCTGCTGCTGCTGAAACATCATCGTCAACTTACCCAATGCCCACCATCACCACCACCACCAGCACCACACTGATCATTATCGTCATCAGTAACACCTTAGAAAAAGGCCGCAACAACAAATCAATACGTAACTATAAACAGCAATGAGCACGACGGGAAAATGCACATTTTCATTTCAAATCGTCGTTGGATTCAATTTATTGTTATTTATTTTTTTTGCCTTGACTGATGATGATGATAATGGTGTCTGCTCTGCCTGCAACTTACTTTTTTGATGGTGGAGCTACTACAGCTAGCGATCATCATCATGGTCATGATGAAGAAAAATAGAGGAGAAAATGATAAGTTTTGAAATACTAGCTAGCTAGAGTCCTCCATTAGTCAGGGAAAATGCAATCAAATATCATTCGTCGTCATTAAATATATTTTTTTCTGACTCTTGCTTGCTCGTCAGTCAACAAAAAAAATTGCAGAGTGGTAAAAACAAGTGGCGATGCAGGCATGGCACAGATTGAATATTGATGTGTGTAAGTAGCAATAATAATAATGTTATGCAGTGCCTATCTAGTGCCAATAATAATAATTCATCATTCATTATCATCACTTCTCTTCGTCTGCTACTTGTACATTGCTGATGCTCCTGCTCCTGCTACACCACCGTAACAACAATGAGCAATGAGCATTATTAGAAGAAACATACTGATTTTTTAGTATGCAGAGCACAAGCACAACAATAAACAGTAGCAGAGTAGTAAAAAATAGTAGTCGTAATAATAATAATAATAATAATATGTGGAATGGAATTTCATTTTGAAAAGGTTGATTGAAAATAATATTCAGTGGCTTGGCTTTGCGCTGCCTGACTGTGTAACAACGCAGCTGTAAAATAACACACTTGCTCGAGTCGACCAACACCACCAGCAAGCTCATCAACATTCGGGTAATTTTCTGTTCGTTCACACCTGTATCATCAACAAAAAGTGAGGATGATAGGAGGATGATGCATTATTGATTATTTATTTATTTATTGCTATTGAATGTGACTTGCCAGAGAGTGATGCACTGGTAGAGAGCTTGCTGACACTCTGCACACACAACAACAATGCGGTTCATTATTACCCCTACTTTGTTGACTTTGACTGAGCAGAGATTAAGATTAAACATTAATGTTGAGTAGCACCCATGCAAGACATGTCTTCTTCAAGCTGTTTTGGAACAGTTTATTGCTTTTCGGAGAGTGTGTAGAAATCATGCTGTCGTAATGATATATATATGCTTACCTGAAGAATTTGGAATGGTTGCACCGGCTGGTAACTGTCCAGGAAAGTCCATGTCCCTCCAATGACTTCCGGTTTCTTTGACTACTGCTGCTCCTGCTACTCGTGGCGATAGACAATTTGCGGTGCTGCCGTTGCTGCTATTACTGCCGCTGTTACCACTACAACCAGCTGCGGTTAGAAGATTAGTTAGTGAGTGAGGTGGTTGTGGTGGCGGTGGTGGAATTGGTGGATGATGAAGAAGCCGACTGGGGCTCGTTCCACTATTTTCCACAACCATCAGCATGGGAATTCCCACACAACCTTGTTAAATAAATTCTTCCAAATTCACGCGGTCACAACGTAACTGTATTTTGTCAAATCTTTTCAATATTTCAATATGTAAAGCTTTGAAAAAGATGGCAGTTCACCGGTTTGGGTAAAAGTTGCTCGGAATAAAGTTCACTTTATAAAACTTGGTTAAATAACGATAATATTAGATAGTATGAGTGAAGGTAGTAAAGACAATAATACTGACCGCGGTTGACTATAAACCAACACTAGCAAGTCTGCGCAGAGAAATTCATTTTTGCTGAGAATTTCTCCGAAATTGTTATTAGTTTTAGAGCCACAATAAAACTTGATGCTTCTCAACATTGTCATGCTAAAAAATTGTTTTGTTTTGTTTTGTTTTTGAAAAAAATCGAATTTCCCAGTTTTTTCAGTAAGCACTGTTATTGTTTTACACTAAAAACCAATCACAGTAAAATTCTCTATTATCCAGTTAAATGAATAGTGGAGTTGCGACAGTGAATAAATATCATTATCCAGTGCCTCACCAAATCCATCTTGTTTTTTAGACCCTGTTTTTCAATGCCCCAATAATAATAATAATAATAATGTCAAGGGTCCTCAAGGTTTTTTTTACTCTGTTAACTTTGCACTTTTACACTACGTAATGGCCTCAATCAAAAACACTATATATATAGTATATTATTCAAAAATTACATTTCGTCTGTCTTGCAATTTTCTCGTCTTCTGTTTTAAATCAAAAAGATAAGCCCAACAACAACAACAACACAACAAAAAAATGTACAACAAAAGGACCTAGTTTTTTACTATGTATATATATTTTTTTAACAAAATAGTCAGCCTTCCACAATTTTGTTCCATTAACAACTTTGGTCGCTCATCTTTCGTTTTAAAATCTGGATCTTTTCCAGAAGAGCCACTGCGACAACAACAACAACAACAACAACAACGCCTTATTATTACTACGACTA
Organism: Sinhomidia bicolor; assembly: GCA_027743785.1. NCBI lineage: Eukaryota > Metazoa > Arthropoda > Collembola > Entomobryomorpha > Entomobryidae > Sinhomidia > Sinhomidia bicolor. The sequence goes on from JAHZMT010004157.1 coordinate 7,266, forward strand.
CGACTATTGTCTCTTATTTTTCTACTTCCCCAGCTTCCTCAAATGGGTCTTTTTTTCACGTAGCGGTCGTCCTCATGTTAATTCTTGTTTCGTATTTTAGGCTTATCAAAAAGCAATAAAGATTACCAGTTATCATCATCACTTGTTGTAGTTTCTTGTTCTTCATCTTCTCTCTTTCTCTCCCTCTCCGTCTTCTTTCCTCACATTACAAACGAAACTTTTTCACAGCTCTTTATTTCCCCACTTGTTCATCTCTTCTTCCTTTTCTCCTCTTTAGATCAAAACCAGAAGAATTATTATTATTTACTATGCAGCAGCAGCAATAATAATAATAATAATAACAATGTATCTTTCTTTCAAAATTTTATTTTTCCACTTCACCGGTTGTGTACATAATAACAATAATAATAATAATATATTATGCTGATGATGACGAAGAAGGTTTTTTTTTAAATCTTAAAACCACACTCTTGTTTGTGTATGTCTTTTTTGTCGACGACAACCGTGGTGTGGTGAGTAAGCAATGCATAAATGTAATGCACACACACACTTTATTTATTTTCTTGCCTTAGCACTTGACTTGCTTGCTTGCTCACTAACTGAACACCGACAACTGAGCGGAAAGTTGATCTCAAGTCTCAGGTAAAGCTAATAGAGAAGAGGATGGTGGTGGTGGTCGTGGTCGTGGCTGCAGTGGTAGTAGTAGTGTGGTGGATCCCTTTTCTTCATCGTCTTGCTCAGTGAGTGTGGTTGGTTAGCCTTCACGACGATGATGAGGCTCATCATCATCAGGAGTGATCATATTTGAACGACAACTTGTTCAGAGAGCCAGCTTCCGTGTGTGTTAATTGAGCGTTTACACTGAGGAGCCTCACTGGAGCTGCTGTAGCTGCTGGAGTGAGAGGTTTCTTCTCTCTTTCCCTTTTGCTCCGTCCTCGTATCTCTGGCTGCCCCTTTTGCTCTTGGTGGAAGATGAGTTTACTTAATATATTAGTTATATTTGGCTAATCACTTGCCTGTCTGCCTGCCTGCCTTTTTATCCGCTCAGGCTCACAATCAGTCAGTAAATGAGATCTGGAAGATGTGAGGGAGCGAGTTTTTTGGTTTGTGCACACAACAACACTCGCACAAGTGAGCTGAGCAGAGAAGAGAGTTAGTCTGAGACGAGAACACTAAAAAAAACTTTTTTTTACTAGTGCCACCACCAGGCCAGGTCGACTAAAGCACACACACTAACAAGTTAACAACAGCAGCAGCATGCAGCAGAAACAGACCGACCGATGATGCAATGCAATATTATATTATGAAGAGCAGACATGCTCACCTTAGCTAACAGGAGCAGCAAACACCACCAGCAGCAGCAGTAGTACACACAACTCAGAAATAAACGCAGTGAGATGATTATGATGATGATGACGATGATGATCATCATCAAGTCCATCCTCCTCTTTTTATTTCGTATAAAATATATTATATATTATTTTGCTTTGCGCATTTCTTCTGGTGGTGGTGGTGCTGCTACCACTGCTTCTTTTGATCAGATCATATCATCATCATCATCTTCATTCTAATGTTATCAGTGGTAGCATCAACATCACTCAAGTCAGTATCAATAAAGGAATGCTGCTTGATACTCAAAGCACAAAAAGGTGATGATCAAGTATATACACACATATGAACGTATATATGTACATACATATATATATTGGTATATAAATATATATTTAGATGATGAGATGATGAGAAATTTGAGCTGCTCTTTGCCTTGAGATTTTGCAAGCTAAAATAAATTATATTTTTAGTGTTTGCTCCTGAAGATGATGATGATGATGACTTGTCTCAGCATTTTTGGACGTTTTACATGGACAAGACTGAGCAAAAGCTTTAAAAAGAGTTGCTGTAATAATGCCAATGTTTATCTTTAACGTTTATTTTTTTTAAAATATATAATTTTTTTCGTATAAACTCATTTAACTTGCGTAATATTTATATAGGTATGATAGAGAGGTATGATTAGTAGGTATTTATAATTGTTTTTTAAATACTGAACGTGGGATTCATTTCAATTTTTTTATTGCTGTACACACACATATATATACATACATGCCTTTCCACCAACCCGTCAGCCGACTATTTATTAGTAAAAGTGCTGATTACTGTGTATTATACAGGCAGAGAATGGGGAAAAGAGTTTTTTTTACTGTGAACGACAACAAGCAAGGAGAGAGGACAACGGCAAGAGGTAAAAAAATAATGCATGGTTAGGTAGGAAGCCAGGCTATGCAAATATGTTACGCAGGTAGAGAGAGTGAGTGGAGAGTCGGAGAGAGTATCGCTTGTTAGAATTGCTTTTTAATATTGGCTTTTTTATAACGCTTTTTTTTACCTAAATAGGTATAGGTGCTATGCACACCTACAATTTTCAGCGTGATGGAATGGGAGAAGGAGTGAGAATGTGCCATTGCCAGTCAAGTTACAGCAACAACAACAGATATGCTTATGTAGCTGGTTACATGAGCACTTACATGAGCAGAAAGGGTTTAAGCAGAAGAGAGAGAGAGAGAATTAAAAATTTAACAAGAGTTGACTGACAAAGTGTGCACTCTCTTTGTACACATTTACGAAAAAGTTGGCAGGACGATGATGAGGATTACGGATAAAAGTAGAGGAGGACGATGGGGCGAGTGCGAGCAGCACTGCTTGATATGCATACCAAAATACAACGCTATTACACAAGACAGAGTTGTTAAAAAAATATCAGCAGCAGCGCTCATTCACACTGCTACGCTTTTAAAACAAATGCATAAAAAAAATTCACAGGTAAATGGACCAGGTATGGCAAGAAGTTGATGGTGTAAATGAGAAGAAGGCAAATGCAAACAAAGTGTGTAATCTCTGTGTAGGATGATGATGATGATGATGAATGCATAGAAGTGTAAAACTAGTCGATGGTGGGCACTCGCTCGTCCAGTCCGTTCCACTGGACTCTGGTCTGGCTGGACTGAGCTGCTGCTGCTGCTGCTGTGAAGAATTAACACTGACCACAAGCCAAAGACTAGCCAAACAAGCTGTATATTATAGCATTCCCTCCACAACTTGCATTGCGCATTAACAATGAATAGTTTTTCAACAGGGATTACTGTTTTTTTTCTTTTCAGAAAAAAATGTGTGCGGCGTGTCGATAAGCAATCGACTCGAGCTTTATAGTTTCCGTACAGTACAGAAGCAAAAGGAGAAGAGAGAAAAAAAGTTATACAAACTAAATAGTAGGTAATCTTGTATTATTTTTTTAAAGAAAGAAAGTAATTTTATGGTGGTACAATGTGCAATGTCATAAATAAAAGTTTATGCGGCTATTACTATATTATAGCTGATGATGATAAGCATCAGTCACTGCCTCCCATTAATTTTTACAATACTTGGTCAAGAGTCATGTCGTATTTGAGTATATTATTATATATTGTTATTTGCATTCATATACCCTGCTAGAGTAAAAAAAACAATGACTTTGTTTTTACTCACTTTTTTTCAACATAAAAGTACAAGTGGGAAAAGGGCAAATCGGCTACATGATCATAATAAAAAAAGTATGCACAAAATAATGTGTATGTAAGTGTGCAGTAGAAGCGATAGCAGCATTAATAATAATAATAATAATAATGTGTATAAAAAAAATATTTCGTAATGTCTGCGTAAAATGTAGTACGGTGTGGTGTGGTGTTGTGCGCGCAGAGTCCGCTGCTGCTTGAGTAGCAGTGTATCTCCATCTATCTCGACGAGTTTTTAATTACTCTCATTTCGCCTCAATTTACGTACACAGGGAGGCAGGTGGGTAGGAGGAAGGAAATGAGCAAGCTAGTAGGAAAAAGCAGCACCAGAAAACAGAAAGAAGAAGAAGAACGCACCGTTGTTGTTCTGTAAAAAGAGTATCCAGCGTACGCATTCGCTCGCTCACCCTAATTGTAAGTGTAAAGTTGTGAGTGAGTGAGTAAAGGGGTGAAGGTGGACAGGATTTTGCTTCTCTTTCTGCCGGTTTTCTGTTTTTCACTGACAACAAAAGTATAAGTTTTTCTACACTCGCATTGCATAATACTGGGGAGACGGACAGAGAGCCACCACAGTGAGCAAAGTGGGTTTTTTCTTGTACTCGAGTGGAGAAGAGCCGCGTTGACTTTTAATAAATGAGAGAGGAAAGACTGTGAGCTAATATTAAACAAAAGGAAGAGAAACAAATAGAAAACTGGTGGTGCTGGTGCACACGGGGAAATTTATGTGAAGATGACGATGAGGCCGAGGAATATTGCTTAGCAAGTTACCTGTGCATAGCAGTTTTGCTTTTTGGTTAGCATTAGCGATATGCTAAGCGGTGCTGTATATACGTTTGGAGTGCGAAGCTGAAATGGGTTGGCTCGGCTGGTGTTGTGCTAGCTACTGACTGCTAAGCGATCTTTTAACTTTAAAAACAAACACTTGACTTGTGGTGCAGCATACAGAGATGCGCTGCACTCTGTAGGGAAGAGTGAGCAGAGCGAGTATGCAGAGAGCAGAGGGCTGCAGGCAGTGAGTGGTAGCAGCGTTTAACATTGAGCACGATAGAGCGAGCGAGGCGAGAAGGGGATTGGCTGGGCCCGCTGAACATGGCGTGCCATCACTCGTCCAAAAGGGACAAAAAGAGGTGTGCTTTCCAAAGTGCGGCCCTGATCCGCCCAAACACTTAGCAAACTCACTGACACAAACCAGCTTATTTACTACCACCACCACGCTGACTACAGGAAATATTGTTGTAAAAGCACACAAGCTTCTTCTTCAATCGCTTGCTCTTCAAATTTACTCACTTCAATTGACTCGACTCACACTCATTTGACTCTCTACACTCTCTTCCCTTCCTCTCAACATTTTCTCAGACCCATTTACTTCCATTTATACATTCTTATTATTATTATTATTATCCTTTTTTTCTGTACCAATGCAATATATGTAGCAACAATGCAGCACAGTAATGCATGCTGCTCCGTACACAGCTTCTCAGACAACTTTGCTTTCAGTTCAGTGAGGTGATGGTGGTGGTAGCCGTCTGTCCAACCAAGTATATTGTACAATCATTGCCAACGAGGCAGCAGCAGATGAATACCAGATCTCGACAACGGATGACGACGAATATCAAAGGCCATCACACGGCAAAAGAATACAAAACTGCTTCTTTCTTTCTTTCCATTTATTCCTCTCTCCATCACCATCTTCATGATGATCGTCGTCGTCAAGTGTCTGACTTTCTTCAATTTTATTCTCTTTTTCTAAAAAAAAGTTTTGAAAAAATGCATTATTGATTCAGTCGTTGGTGGTGGTGGTGGTGCCTTTAATATTTTTTTTACTTCAAAGTAAAAAAAATCTCCATATTTTCAAAAAGAAGGTTTCTCTGGTAATTTTAAGCACGCAGGTTATCATGCAACAACAATCATCACAGCAACCTTTATTTATTATGATTATCCTCATTATTACCAAATATTCTACATTGTTACTATTATTATCATGATGACTATTATGAGTACTCTAAAGTGACTCGGATTGGATTCGGTTACCAGATTTTTTCATTTTTTTTTAAATATGAAAAATTTATTTTAAAAAAGTCCAGTCCAAAAAAATGCATCCTTGCTCGCCTGATCAACTCAACTTTGCTTAAATAATAATCATTATCATCATCATCAATTGATCGTCGTCATCCTGATTGCACTCTAGAACACAGTGTGCATACCTAATAATGCCACATTTTTACAAGATGAGGATGGTGGTGATGATGATGACGATGATTTAACAATCGAATAAGCTACATACATAATACGCTTTCCATTATATTTCGATAAACAATGTATACGGTCTTAACATTATTGGCAGCAGTAGCAGTGTTTAGTCTGTTCCGTTTTCTTATCATCATCATTTCTCCTACAAGAGGTAGTAATAATGAAACGTGTAAAAAATAGTACATACATATTGTTGTAGTATGTATATCACCAATAACCTGCCTCTGTCTTCACTTCGACAAACTAATTTACCAAGATAGGTTTGGTGTAATAATAAAAATATCATCATAATGCAACCAAGTTGTAGCAATAATAATAATAATAATAACAGCGATATTGAGTGTAGAGCGAGAAGAAGGCTGAGAGAAAGAGAAGAGGCTGCAGCAGCAGCAGCATAAAAGTCCATTAAAAAATTGAGTAATGATTTTTAGCTCCTCTTCTCTACAGAGCCAAGTTGAGCGCTGCGCTGCACTCCTTTCTCATCATCATCATCATAAGCCGAGATAGTACGAAAAACGAACCAAGCTTCTCATCGTTTTTTTTCTGTCTTACAAGTTGTAACAATGCAGTGCAATGATGGCAAAATATGTTATGGCACTAATAATAATAATCCTCTACAAACCAAACATGCTTAACTGAAACTGATGAACACTTTGAACATGCTGGGTTTTGTGGTGTGGTGGTGGTGGTGGCGGTAATGATGATGATGATTCTGTTGCTGCAAAGATTAGTAACTTGTTTGCTGATTGTCTTTTAGTGTTATTACCACTTATTATGATTATCACCAACTACCTCCACCACCACTACAACAACAACTACCACTACTACCACTATCTATATTGCTATTATTATTGCTGTGTACTACCACATTCTTCAATTTTCGTTGGAGGTGTTCAGGGAGAAGAAGAGAGAATCAAGCTTACATATACTGCATACCTACTTTTATTTTTATTAGTATTAGAATGGCTTCTTTAAGATGACGATAATGGGAGTGATTTTACGACTGGTATCATGGTCAAAAATAGAAGGTACTGTGCTGCTGCTGCTCAGGAATAAGAAGGAATAAAATAAATAAATGGAAATAATCATGCGTACAGTGCGAGTAGTGTGTGTGTGCACAGCAGATTAACCTTTTCCCAACTACATACCCATTTGCCATTTTAATTTTCCTGGGGTGATGATGATGGTGATGGTTGGTAATGGTGGTGGTGGTGGTAAATTTGTGATATTGGCAAATCACCAGAAAAACTCAAAGTCATCGTCTTTCATGCCTCTATCTCTCGCCGGTGGTAAAGTGGTAATGTTCCGTGTTATTCCTTTTAAAGAAAAAACACTGTTCTGCTGATAGTTTTGCTCGATGTGATCGATACCGGACTGAGATTAGCTAATGAAACCAACAATTGCAAATGATGATGATAGCAATAAAGTAATATGTAATTATTTATTACATGGTTTAAAGGGCATCATCATCACACCATTTCAAGCAAGCCGTGTTGGTGGCTTGGCTTTTAGCATTTTTTTTAAACAGCAGAGCTAACAAAACCGTTGAATGATATTATGGGTGGCTCTGCTGGTGTGATGATGGTCTGGTGTGGTCGAGAGAGTCAACCTACCTAAGTCTTACGTTGCCCACACGTCAGCTTGCCATGGAACTTGCTGTTTTCTATCACAGTTTGTTGCCGAGTTATTCCATGCTACTCACTTGTTTAGCTATGCAGCAGCATAAAGGAGTACATTGTTGGAATTTTCCATTTCTTTTGTAGACAACGTTTGAAAACGGAAACAGCAGCGGAAACAATGACTTAAAAGTATATTTTATACTCTTCGCTCATCATCATCATCATACATGCATACATCTTACCTTGTCCAAAATAACAGTTTTTTACGTGTATTATTATTATAGTTTGTTATGCAACTGCTATTATTTTGATTATGACCTTTCTCCCTCCTCCTCCACCGCGTCCTTCGCTTTGCTACCGTCACTATATTACTACCAAATGATTATAATCATTTCACCTCTCTCCTGCTCCTGCACACTATACTCACTATACTCACATTACTCTCCTATTATTGTACTCACAAAGGGAGAGACGTGTGTACAGCTTAAAAAACTCAATTGTATTTTACATGCTTATGTCTACCTACACCCATTTTGACCCATGCAATGTCTGCCGAATAAATTTTACTGTTATTATTATTATTATTATTATTCTAAGAAGGATGACCATCTTTAGTCTCCTTTCTTATTATTATTATGTATTTCTATTTTTTCTACTGCCACCTATTTTAGCAGCATTTAGCAGTCGACTTTGCTTGCATTGTTGTACAGCAGCAGCAGCACCCACACACACACCCTTTTTTCCCTTCATGGAAGCAGGCACAACATCAACAATCATCTCAACAAGTACATCATCACATCAAGATCATCATCTAAAAGCATTTATTGCCATTAGTTAGCCGTGACTAGTAAAACCATTTCATCCTGCCGACGCAACTGCCACCATCATCATCATCATCATTGATTATAGACGCTGCTGCTGCTGCTGTAATTGGGCTTTCGGATCATGATGATGATCGAGCTAGTCGGTTGATAGGCAACTGCTATTTACAAAGCAGTTTAGTACATGCTGCTATTGTGTAGTACTATAGAAATCTGGCCATGTTGCTAAGCTGACCATTTTTTTTACGTTTTTTTTACTAATAATGCGACTATGGTAATAGTTATGGGTATGGTTATTGTTCTCTCTCTCTCTCTAGCTGAATGCATGGCAGCCATGATCATAATCGTTTATCTGTTTTTTTTTCTTGCTCGGTGAAAATCTCGTCTCGTCTCCTTTTCAAAGTCATAATAACCTGCTTGCGTGGTCTGAGAAAGTTTTTTTTTTTTAATAATTGTATATGGACATGGAGAATATTTAAGCAAGCGCTAAGCTGCTTATGTTTCTCTCTTTTTTTGAAACCTTGGTTTTTAGGCATGTAACGAACCAATCGTTCTAAAGCCACCATTTTCTATACTGCTGCTGCTGCTGCTACTACGAGGGAAAAAAAGCGTGGATTATTTTATATATTTTTTTCCTCCAAAAGTGAATCTTAAATAAAGCAAAGCTATCAGCCAGCATGCTCATTTCTCTGCAAAGCCACAGTAAAAAACAGGGTAATAATAATAAAGGGAATGGAGTAGTATTTCAAGAATGTATGTAAGTATGTATGTACCACCAAAAAAATGATGATGGTGTTTTTTGCAAGCATAAAAAAAACAGTTTTGGGAAATGGGATAGGTATAGTAGTAATAAGAAAGGCTGAAAAAAAAGTAAGTGACATTCCACATCTCACTCGCTACAACTCATAATTACCCTCTTTATATGACAATGTACATTTTTATGAATGGCGGATCAATACATATCATCACCATCATCAGTCAAACAAGCAAATTTAACAACAGTAGTAGCAGCAGCAGCTCAGTAAAATCAACCAGATGGACAAAAGGAATCCTCATTATTTAGGAGTAGTAGTGTTGTTTGTTACTACTACACTGTGTGCTTATGTAAATTGCATTTTTTTTATTATTACTACTTATATCAATGTTTTGTAGTCTGGGAAGAATTGGAAGCACGAAAAAAAAAACAAACTGCTGCTGCTACTCCCTTTTTATTATTATTATTATTATTATTTCTCCCTGTAGTTCATCTCTCTTTATACACGGCTGCACTACTCGACTAATTGCTATCTTTACTCAATTGTCCATTTTTATTTGAGTGTTATCATTATGGTGCTTTCCTACATTCATTTCGCTTATCCTGATTAACTAGCAGCAGCAGCAGCAGAAGCAGAAGTAACACAGCCTTACTTTTACTGCCACTTTTTTTAATACCACCATCAGCGCAACATGCCTCTCTGCCTCTCACCATCAAAAAAGTGTAGCTCTCTCCGCCTATGCGTATTACCACAACCTACGCTCTTAATTTGCTCAGTCTTGCATAAAGATAGTCAAAATGACTGGAATGTCGATGGCACACGGCAAGCATACCTTTACAACATGGACAACAAACAGCACACAACAACAGTATCTCTGTATTCCCCACTAATTAATTACTCTACTTACTTTACTCATTACAATAATGCAGCAGCAGCAGCAGATCAATGAAAATTCCTTTCTGCTCAATATTACTTCTCTCTCTCTCTCGTTGTCCACTCCTCACCACTTGCAACGCTAGTAGAAAAAGTAAATAAAGAAATATAAATAAGCAATACGACTATTTATTCTCTTTTATTGTGAAAGTCTTTTCTTTTACAGAAAACTCTTTGCCTTGTTGTTGTTGTTGTTGGCAGTGCTTGCTGCTTGCTGGTGGCTAGTGTGGAGTCAAGTCACTTTTGCTGACTAACTTGCTCATCCACATACCAACCACTCATTTCCATTACTTTTATTGTTTCTCTCTCTCTCTCTCTCTCTCTCTGTTCAAGAAAATGAATGAAAATGCCATTGAGAAACAAAAATGGAAAAGAATACTTTTCTTTATCCGTCCTTCATCCGTCCACTTCTCTTCTCCCAACAAATGCCTCTCTACTACTTTGTTAGTAGCAAAAAAAACCATTTTAAAAAGCGTATATTTCTATCTCCACTCCCACAGCCACCGCGTATACTCCTCACCTCATCATTAATAATAACAATAGCAATAATTGTTCCAGTTAACGCATTATTACATTTTCCACTGGAGTATTATTATTACATCTTCTTGTACTTTTTTTTATTAAACATGTCATTTAATCCATTCCAATTCCAACATCGACACTACTTACTTGGAAAATAAAACATTACATTACAAGTTTTTTTCCTCTCTCTCTCTCTCTCTCTCTCTTGTCTCCTCCTTCAAACTTGCATTGTGTTGTGTGCATATTATTATTATAGCAGGTATGTACATACATACATAGCATAAATAACACAAGGATATATATATACACACATACACTCACTCAACTTGTTGCAACAATAACAAAACATTTTTTTTTCTTTCTATTGTCATACTATCATTCTTTCTCCCTCTCTCACGAGAAAGACGTCTCCCAACGCAGCACAGCGAAATAACAACAGTACGAGCACCACCACAACAGTCACAATAATAATGTTTCTTTTGTAAAATATTTTGTGTAATGAGACGACGCATGATGATGATGATGCTGATGCTATGCTGACGACGACGAACATGATGATCACGATGATGATGATGATGATGACTATAAGATGAATTTGCTTGCTTGCCTTTTGCTTGATTGCTCGTTGAGTCTCTTGTCCATTCTTGCCCATCCATTTTATCTTCTATTCTTTTCCAACCATCCATCCATCTCTTCGTCTTCCTCCTTACTATTATTATCTTCTTGATTTTCTTCAAATGATGGAGAAGAAATGTAATTTTTGCTAGTCATCATCATCATCATCGTCATCATCACTGTTCGTCCTTTCATTTTTGCTGATATGCTCATAATACAAGAAAACGCGATATCTGTGCTGCTGCTGCTGCTGGTGATATCCCATTGTTATCAAAGTAGGTATTAAATTTGACTTTGGCTACTAGATATATATATATATATATATCCTTCTCTACCTTACAACAATTCCTACATACATATACTTTTTTTTAATATGGTCATCATGATCATGATGATAGTGCAATGTGAGGAGGGTGAACAATAGGGAGAAATGCACAAGACACTGATTTTTTCTTTCTTTCTTTCTTTCATTCTTCCTTTCTTTCTTTCTTCCTCTCCAACTGCCACTGCTGCTGTTTCGTTTTTTTTTCTTCTTCTTCTTCTCTTTCTTCTTGTTCTTCTGACTTGTTAAGTGTACACCTTGAAAATCCAAACTAATAATAATCATCATCGTTCAAAATGACGATGATAACAATAATAATAATAACAATATTACCAGTGGTATTAGTAATGTGGTGATTCTGAACGATTTTTACCTGTGATTTTGCTCAGAGACACACACTCTCTGCGCTCATCTTCTCCTCCGCCGCAGCCACACCACCATCAGCAGCACAACAATGCATTACACACAGGTAATTATTGACAACGGAATGTGATTGACAGGTGAGGCAGAAGACGAGGCAAAAAAACGACAGAAAAGAGATAAGGTACATGTAAGCAGTCATTATTTTTTATTATTATTATTATTATGATATGATGGTATTAGTTTAAGTATTGAGGGGTAGTCAAGTCGATCATCATCGTCATCAGTAAAGCAGCTCAAAAGAAAAAGAGAATCAGACAGTCACTCTTTTCATTCAATTGTCTTGCATTGGAGATAGATTATTTTTTTAGAGTGGTAGCAGTGTCAATCGTAAAAATTATTACAGGTGAAACCCTTGCTAAACTAGTAGCACATTTGCCTGTAATATAAATTTTAGTCTACAAGTTCATTAAAGCCATCACCTATCATCCAACTCGATAAAAAATAAGAAAGCGAAAAAGAAGATTTTTAAAAAAATCCACATCTTTCTCATTTCTTTTACTTACAATTAAACAAAAAAATTGTTATCATTATTATCAACGCCATTTATTTAAATTGGGATAAAAGAATTTTAAAAAAATAATACATATTTTTATTTTATAGTGTAGAAATCCCCGTCTTATTACACAAGGTAATTCTTTTTAATTTCCAACATTATTATTATTATTAGTTTTTTGCCCCATTGTGTAATAATTGGTACGGTAGCTACAAAGGAGGATTAGGAGGAGAGGCCATTGAAATAAATACAGTGAGAGAGATACTGCACCTTTATAAATAGTATCACTTCACTTGATGCCCAAGTCATCGTCAGTGTTTATCCTGGCAACTTATCCGAAAAGAAGAAAAGAAAAAGCCGAAGAAGAAAAAAGGATATCTGTATACTTTCACAAATAATAATAATAATAATAGCCACTACATTTGACTTTATCATTGGGCACTTGAATTGGAGTGGATGCTCAACTGCCACTCGATCTTCTACTCAAGTGGCAAAAAGAGAATTTTTGTATCAACTGTGAGCTGAGCTGCCTGAAAGAGCGCACCATGTAATTATTATCAAATACAAAAGGTGGAACATGAGCATATAAAAAAATAACCATCAAATCATCACGATCATGATGACGACAACGCCACGGCAGTACAATGGAACAAGGGGAGAAATAAAAAAAGAAGGAATAATATTATACTTTTATTATTATCATGATTATTTGTTCAACCCGCATTTCACATTATTAAACTTTTTATTATCATCATCACCATCCCAATTGCAATGCAAATAACATTTTGTCTATAAAAAAATTTTTTTTTGCCTTTCTTTGACGACGTAAGAAAATTATGTGTATGCATGTTATATACACATAAATACACACACAACTTTTGACGAACTTGAGAGAGAAGATGAGTTCCGTTACAAAGCTTTTGGCTGTTTCAACTTTTTTTTGTTATTTAAATAATAAATTTTTGTACGTCCATACTTTTACAATATTATTTTCTGAAATATTACGAAGCCTGTGCGCTTCCTTTCGCATAATCTGGTCTTCTTCTTCTTCTTCTTCATGCTACATTGCAGCCACAACAACAGTGTTAGCTTTTTTATTGTTCCATTCAAGTTGTGTGTTAAATAAATGCCCATTATTTATTATGTAACCAGATTGAGAGTAGATAGATAGAGTGGAAATTATGATGGAGAAGAACACGTCATTCACGACGATGAGCTTCTTTTATGAAGAGCAACATGAAAAGAAAGTAAAAACCACACTCATCATCATCATCGTCGAATTTCTTTATTCTTTTTTTAAAAAAAGAAAAGTGAATAAAAGAGAGAAAAAATGGATATGCCTACACATTCACACACACACACACAGCTTTATATATTATTATCGTAAGTACACCGCATCAATTCATCTCGTTGTGTTGTCGTGGTCTTCGTCGTCGTCGTCGTCAAGGCATTGAACTTGTTATTTTTTTTTTTTTTTTGGCTGGTCGGTTAAAAAGGCAAAGCCACAACTTGTTAATAAAAATAGAAAATACTATTTATGTACATCTTTCTCCCTTGCTCGCTCGCTCGCTCGCTTTGTGTGTACCTTACTTGTATCCCTACTAACTGGATACTTTTTGAACACTGAACATACTTGAGTATGTTTATTTTACTAGTATTATTTATTATTATTATTATTATTCAGTTTACCACCGCAGCACTCTTGCTCACTTTTCTCTCTTGCGAGCTGACAAACTCTTTCCCTCTTCTTCTCCCAACATCATCTCATCATGATCATGTATGCCACTTGACTTATTGAGAAAGATACATTTTTTTCATTGTGCCTGTATTTTGCCGACATTCATACTTACGCCGTGCTCATCATATTACCAACATCACTATATGTATTTTCTTCTGGTATACTAGTTTTGCTATACACCGCAGACTAGTAGGTAGTAGTAGGCATAGAGATAGGTAGGTAATATCATCGTCGAGACATGAAAAAATTAGCCATCGTTAAAAAGCGTGATAAATGCACACTTGTACAAAGGAGAAAAAACTTGATCATTTGTTGTCCTTTGATAATGATAATAATACTTATATAAATATGATGAAAAGTTATCACGATATTTCTTTATTATTTCTTTATTTCTCTCCGTTTTTTTTGTGGTTGACTGCTGTTGGATTGAATAAAAAATAATGGTGGTGGTGGTGGTGCTTGCTGATGATGATGATGATGATGGTGATGATAAAACTGGGAAACATTGTATACTTTGCGCTGCTTGCGGAATGAGTGCGCTTTCAAGCAAAATGCAAAAGTGCTTAGGTAGGTACTCAACGGACTTGACCACTCACCACTACTTCTACCCTGCACTGCTCTAGCAAGCAACGTAGCCGTCGTCGACACCACCAATAATAATCATAACAGTAACCATAAATGTGTGGGAACTTTGAGGAGAATAAGAAGAAGAAGAAATAAATAAAGAAAAACGATAAGATCCATGAGTACATTCGTTTTTGCAAGCTGACGTACTTAATCTCTCTCTGGCTGTGTATTATATTACAACCATTGTCAGGAAAGTAGTAAAAGGTAATTGAATTAGTTGTTGGATAAGCGTTTGCTGCCAACTTGAATAATGAATCATGATACGTAATATTTTTTCTTGCTTTCTTTCTTTTTGAACAGCATGACACATCTAGGTAGCTGTATAGTAGTAGTAGTGGTAATATTTGTCCCACGTTACCCCATCATCCAACAAGCACAAGAGACGACGACGAGGCTGGCTGATGAAGCGCATATGGCGAAACAGACAGGTGTGAGCTTTTACTGTGGCTGTTGATGTTAGACATGATGTTATTAGTGCTGCTGGGCTATGAACGATGGCACAAGACTGCATGACTGCCACATTAATTTAGTGGCATTAGCATATAGGTAATAAATAATGTGTGTAGTGCCTACATTGTCATCGGATGATGAGAAAGATGACAAAAATTTACTTTACTTTACTACTCCTGTGGATAATGATGGATGATACGGCAGAGAAAACGGTGGTAAGTAGTGATATCTCAGCCTTTTTGCTTGGTCTGGTTTCCAAAATATTGCTTGCTACAGTAGTAGTAGTAGTGCTCATCATGTGCTGCTGACTGACTTGAAGAAAAACGGCGAACGTTGGCAAAATTATAATAAGGTGAACACAGCATCAAAATAATATCTATACTTAATGATAAGAACGTTATCGTCATCATCATCATCCGATCTTTGATCTTGTTCCCTGTCGTATAATAATCATTGATGCATGCATGCATGCATTTTTTATGCCTGTGAATGGTGGTGGTGGTGTGATTGTATGATGATGATGCCAGCTTATAATCTTGCAGTGCGACAAACCCGCCTAAATCCCTTCTTTCCCTCACAAAACCTTTTTTCTCTCTTGAAAAGACGTTTTCTCAGTGCCATCAACAAAAGCGATCTGATGATCGACAATGTATCTATCAAAACACATTATTATTATTATTATTACCATTATCCCCGTAATATTTTTCAAACCTGATCATACGATAATGTGATCTTTGCAAACGCCACGGAAAGAGTCCTACACCGCGGCTGCTGATGCACAGAGAATGGCAGTCAATAAGGTAAGATAATAGCAATCATCTTCTTTTCTTCATCATTATTATAATCCTTTTGAAAAGAAATTGGTGACATGACATGTGAAGCAGCAAAGTGGAGCAGTAAAGCACACACACACTCAATCACTTGTCAGGCTTAACCAACATTATCATTATTATGCATGCATGCTCAAAATGATGAATGAATGGATCGCACATGAAAAAAAAATCTTTTAAAAAAATATTCGTCTCGACAAAACGAACGAAGAAGAAGCTATTATACATTTTTAGAGCACGGTTGGTGTCGCGCCTAGTAGTGTCGGCAAAGCTCTTTTTTTCGTGAGAAAGGGTTGATCCAGATCATACTCCCTCTCTCCCTCCCTCTCTCTCTCCATCTCTACAGCCATGTATATAGTTCGGTAGTGATGGTGGTGCTGCTACTACTTGGATAATAAATGTGCGGATTATGGTAAAGCAGAGTAACTGCTTTTCTTCACGACAAAAAGTGAGCGAGCGAGCGAGTGTGCTTTTTCTGCTGCAGGAAAAAAAGTCAAGTCAGTCAGTGGTAATGATGTAAATGATGATAATAATGTTGTTGAGGTGGAGAATAATAATATTAATAATATTATTATTATTATAAGCCCTCTCATGGTAATCGGGTGTGCTGTAGTGGCTAAAGTATATTCGCTAGCAAACTGAATCAAGGTGAACATAAAACGGACAGACGGGCAAACCAAAAAGTCGGGAAGAAATATCTGTCATATTACATATTATTAAGTATATGATTATGTATGCATACGTGCTTTCTTCGAGTTCACATGAGATTCTATGTTTGATAAGATGACGACGACGATGATGAGGTAAGGGAGAAGAAGACCGTGCTGCTTGTGATAAAATAAACGATGATGAGATGATTATCACCAGTCATTTTCTTCTTTGGCACTCTTCCTACTAATTCCGACCACTGCTGCTGCTGCTAGTGCTGCCGTTGTACTTTTGTACATGTGGCTGTTTGTCTCTCGACTCGCAGGCATCTCAAGTTATTGTCTTGTGGTGGTGACTTGGATTTTTGCTGTTTAAAGTTTGATGGGAAGAAAGAAAAGGAAAAAAAATGGTAATAATAATATGGGCCATGACATTCCTCCACATCACAACAAGTACACACACATCTCTCATAGTTCGTTTAGTTAAAAGGAGCAAGATACATAGATTTGGATTGGTGTCTAGCTCGTCTGTCTTGAGTGGAGTGCTACGCTTCTTTTTTTGCACAACATCATGCCGTCATCTATTTTAATATGCATTCATGTCATAATAATGGAGTAAATCATAATGTGATCATGAAGGATGAGAGAAGAGAAAAAGATCAGTGGCATTACTACTGTTACTAATAGCATGGCTGGTTATTTCATGATACCAAATTTAAAATGATGACAGACAATAAAGAAAAAAGCTGTTTGCGGTGGTGATATGGCTGTGCATGCGGTGGTTGTGCAATATTATATACTTCTCTCTGGATCCTCTAACCTAATATTATTATATGTATGTGGATAGTCCGAGTACCCATGATGTAATAAATGGGGTGTCCTGCCACGATGTAATCAAAATTTCCGTTGACTTGACTGATCGATTCGCCAGATGACTGGTTAAGTTAGTTAGCCTGCGTTTCAAAGAAAAGGTAACAGCGTAAAAAGGCAAGCTTTTAATAATAATCAGAAGGCAAGTGGAGAAGAGAAGACAACAAGTTGCTCGTTTGCTGCTGCTGCTGCTGGTGTTCAGTTCAGAAATCGACAGTTATTGAGATGCTCAATTTGTCTAGGTCGACACCACGCTGGGAAATTTAACTCGAGAAGAAAAAGAGAGAGAGAGAGAGAGGGGGATGATGCCCACTACTAGTTTACTACCTATTTATAAAATGCTAGCCGAGTGTGCGAGAATGCATTCCTTTCTCCTTATGAAAAATCTCATAAACTTCTTGTTGAAACCGAGAACTGATGCGTGTGGATCTCCCGCATCACCAAAAAGGAAATCAATCGGTATGCTACTACATGTTGTATGTCAAGTGTACATTTACGTTCTCTGGTACGGACGGACTACTGCGCGTACACCCACTTTACCCAACCTGAGTTTAGAGCGAGAGAGCGACTGATGATGAACTCACTGACGGATTGTGAAATGAGCTGTTGTGGTTTGGTTAAGTAGTACATACGTCGCGTTGAAAAATAGGAATAAATATTAAAAAATACAGCTTCTGTACTTTACATATTCCTCGCTCTGCTGGATACCTTGTTAGATAATTTGGATTGGAAAAATGCAAGCAAGGCTATATAGCTAAGCAGTACTTTTTACTTTTGTATTTCTTATTGCCTCTTATCATTCATAACCATCTTTTGTTCACTGGCAGCCGAAGAGCAGCAGCAGCAGCAGCAAGCAAGCAATTTAATCATAATAACAATCAGATTCAGATGAATGAAGTCGATATTATATTATCTGTTACGTATATGCTTCCTTCCAACGAAGAAGAGGAGGAGAAGGACGACGACGACGACGACGACGAAGACCGATCTGTTTAGTTTTTTTTGTCTTTTTTATTCCGATGAAAGAAAACGGAAGGTGCAGCTGCTCAAACCAAGCCATACTTATCTGTCTGTCTGTCAATGAGACACACTAACGGTTTTCGTTCAAGTTTTACAGCAGCAGCAGCAGTATGGACAAGATAAATAAAAAAATATATATATTTTTAGTTTATGGTGTTTTTATCAATGAATATATTTTTTTATCTGCAGAGGAGATCAC
This sequence comes from Sinhomidia bicolor, assembly GCA_027743785.1. NCBI lineage: Eukaryota > Metazoa > Arthropoda > Collembola > Entomobryomorpha > Entomobryidae > Sinhomidia > Sinhomidia bicolor. The sequence continues at coordinate 25,948 of JAHZMT010004157.1, forward strand.
ATCAAAAGTACTGTTGTTGTTGCTGTTGTTGCTGCTGTTGCTGTTGTAATGCGCAACTGTGAGCTCATAAATTTTCTTTAACTTGACCATTTATTTAATTATTGATTTTGACACTGACAAATCCACATTATTTATTTATGGTACCCTGAATCAAAACATCAACTTTGTCACTATCCACCTGTAAAATGCAAACGAGGCAGACCAATAATAATAATAATAATGCGCTTTACTTTTATTTCCTCAAAGGAAGCAGCATGTCATGTCATGTCATGACTCATGACCATAGCAACGTAGTAGCAGTATCATCATCATCACCGGTCCTTCTTTTTTCTCTTCATACTTGCTCGTCCTTACGAAAAAGACCGACACAGTGACGGTGATACGATGATGATAATGCTTGATGCTTATCAGTAAACAAATACATCATTCACCTGCTGCTACGCTGTGCTCGCATGGCATCATCATCATCCTCATCATCATATTATCATCATCCCCATCACTTGTTCAAGTGCACCTTGGTCGCTTCTTCACGTTCAGCCAACTCCTTGCTTCACTGGGGCAAGCAGAGAATGTGCACCGCTGACGCGTGAGTAGGTGAGCAGGGAAAATTCTTGCTGTGTCCTCCTTCTCTCTAGTAAACAAGCCGTGCTACATGAATGCTCCCCTCTACAATTCAAGCACATTTTTCAGGAATGTGGAAGGGAATAGCGCACTTTGAAAATGACTAGGTAGAGGAAGGAGCAGTGAAGCCAAAAAGGTTAATTGAGTCTACCTTTGTCTGCACCTTCAATCTTACTACTTAATGATATTTTTTTATACTTTTTAAACTTTTCCTCAGTTTTTTGATTAGATGATGATGAGGAATAAGCAAAAAAGCAGGCAAGATGGAAAAATGAAAATTGTATCTTTTTCAACATGATCACATACTACACAGCAGCAGCAGTGGCAACACTGGTAGCTTTGACCACTACTTACTAACGTCATCATCCCCCATCATCTTCTTTCTGCCGTTTTCATTCATCATCTTGTCCTCTCTCTGCTACTTCTTTTTCGTCTGCTGCTCCTGTTAAAATGATAATGATAATATTTATATTGACTATTAGTCACGTCTTCTCTGTCTTTCACATTCATCACATCGCTCGCTCCTCATTACTCTCTCATTGTCAGTCAGCGTTCTCTCTGCTGAATGATGATGACGATACGCACATGATCACCGACTTTTAAATTACTACTCGCTTTATTGCTTTTCTCCACCAAAATCCCAGAGAACAGCAAAAGTTCTTTCCTTGGCTCTTTGTGATCTTTGTAAATTTGTAATAATAATATAACAATGCTCATAATAATAATGACTAGCCAAGCCGTATAACTACTAACTAGTAACTGCGCACACTATCAACAAAAGCGGTGCTTCTATGCAACTATCACCTGCAATCTCATCATCATACCATCATATTGCATGCATGCATTATGATGGCGGATCAACAAAAGTTACAAAATCAATAATTTTTTCGGGAAGAATATCTTTTTTGTTTAGATAAAAGCAATAATGTACTTTTTTTTACTCTTCTGGTTGTGTGTAGCAAGAGAATATAATATAAAGTAGGTATTAAACCCACCGTGGTCGATGATGATGTTTACCTGAAATTGCGTTTGGGTGCTTCTGTCTTTAATGGAAAAGCAAGTTTACTGTCTGCCTGCTCTACTGATGATTATGATCACCATCATCAAGCGCACAATCACACAAAATTATATTCTGTTTCCGACTCAATATCATCATCATAAAGCAGTAGTCATTTTTATTTTGTTTTATCATAAGACATGACCCCGTTCAAGCTGAACATGTACAAAGATATTTCATCATCATCATTCAGCTTTTTTTACATAACAACAGTTCACACACCGCACACTCAACTAAACTCACAAGTAGAATCCCTAGAAGAAGCTCTGTTGTTGTTTGTGCATTACTGAACGCTGCTGCTGCTGATGTTGATGGTGCAGTTGGGCAGGTAAGCACGTGAAAAGAAAAACTTGTACATCATTTCGTAACAAAAGTTACATTTTTTATTTTTGCATTTTTACCTGCGTCTCTCCTCAACTAATGGCAAGGGAAATAAATAACAACATTAAAAAAATTGAAATGTCTTTTTTTTCTCTCTCTTTAACGCCGTGAGAGTAAGAAGAGGCGAAAAAAAAGAGAAAAGCCAGGCCACCCAGCTCAACCTTCAATTAATTTCGAGATGGTTGTCGTGTCCAAAAAAAATGTATATATATATGTACGTATGAAAAAATTTCTGATTCTGTTTGCTTGACTATTGACTACACTCAACACCCACCACCACCACCACCGAATCATACAGTGTGTATAATCCACTTCCAAAGATAAAGTAACTTTTTTTGTAACCAAAATGAAAGCTGCTACAACCCACCCACCGCCGCCACCTATTCCTTTTTTGCTGTTGTTATTATTATTATTATTACTTTATTTTATCCACTTATTGTTATTACCTCTATTTTTCTTCCGTTTCTTCCTTTACAGCCATACACCTTGCTGCTGTTTTTCCTCTGTTGTTGTTGTGATTGCAAATAATAAAACGCTTCTAATGTCACCGTGACATTTTTCATTTTTTCGTACACGCAAGCGAACATTATCTCCGAGTCAGTCTTCCTCCTTTGTACTTCATGTACCGCTACTTACGACTTGAAACGTCTTCTTCTGTTCTGGTGCCATGCCATGCCACACCAGCTTCTTTTATTTTCGGGAAAAGATGCTCAGAGAAAAAAGCAAAAGGTTACACTTCCCACCAAATATTATGATGATGATGATGCTGCTGCTGCTGCTCTCATGATGATGATCATCTCAAGATGAAAATGATGACGATAATGATGATCATGGTAATAATAATCCCATATCAAAATGGATTTCACTTTACTCTGATTTTTCTCTCCAGAAAAGAAGGGGGAAAAATCCAAAAAAATCTTGAAAAGTTGACTGACCATCATTATTATCATGAGATGAGAGAGTTATTATTGTTGTTGTTGTTACCATGATGATGATGATGATGAAGCATGATATGACGATCATCTGTTTTGTCTGCTCTGCTCTGCATCATCGGATTAAGAAAGACACATGCAATTACACATGGATTATATTATATTTCATTCCCCGTTGCATTTTTTTCTCCTCTCTAAATGATGAGCAACAAAACCCAGTCAAAACACAAATGACACGAACGAACGAACAAATTTCAAAAACAGAAACATAGCAGCAGCAAGGAAAAATAAAGGTGATTTTTTTTCTTTCAAGTAAAAAATATTTTATATTTACATGAACCTCAAAACACAAATAAGGACATTCTTGCAATATTATCATCTCAATTTTCATACCTGCATGCAAGTGTGTGTGTGTGTGTGTGAACGTTGAGAGCTTGAATTTGTCTCATTTTTTAAAGAAAATGGCAAAGGATTTTTTAGGTGATGCTACTCTACTGTCATTTATTCTTATCATGTCTCCTACTGGATCTTTTTTTAAAAGAAAAAAGATTTTACCCTTTCCGTAGCAGTTCACAGCTTACCCCAAGATATAAACTTGCACCACCTTTTCGTTGCAACCAAAAACTTGCGGAATAAGTTGTGTGAGAGAGGAATCAACTTCAAGAAAGTTGCAGGCAAGCATGCAAGCAAACATTAAACATGCAGGTAGGCAGGCAGGTAGGCAGACAGACGTTGCCCAAGAAGCTGGTTAGCTTGATTGCGTTTTCACTACACAGGTTTCATCATCATCATCATCCTTTCTTTTTTTTTCTTACATTTTTTCAACCCTTTTCTGTCTTTCTACTCTGCACTCTACACTACACACACAGAGAGAGAAACGACACAGTTTCGTTTGCTCAAAAATCTTTTGAACATGTTCCCTTGCTGTAGTTGAGGTTGAGAAGAGGAGAGAGCGAGATAAATTAGCGTGTTTTACGGATTATTATTACAGGACGCTGTTCAATTTTCATGTGTACCTTTTCTCAGCAGCAGCAGCAGCAGTAATTTCATCATCATCTCATCTCATCTTCCAAAAAAAATGATGACGATGATGATCATTCAGTCAGAAAAGAGGTAATTGTAATAATAATACTTAATTCCTATCAAGTCTAGCCTCACCTGAGTTTCAGTTGGTTGTTGGAATGCTTCCATTTCATTTCATGGTCATTCTAAAACGACACTGATTTTTTTTTCTCTTTTCTCTTTGCCTGTCTGTCTCTTTTGGGAAGCACACTAATTTCGTGTGTGTGTGTGTGTGTGTGTGTCTATCTCTGCTGTTTGTATCCATTGTATAAAAAATAAATTCTAATAAATAAATAAATAAATAAAATAATAGTAAAATAATAATAATAATAACAACAGCGTGTCGTGTATCATCTTCAACGATCAACCAAGCCAGTCAAAAAAAAAATCTGACAGACGAAAGACAAAAGGCTTGGATTTTTTTTCAAAAATTATAAAATGTTTACAATTGCTAACCAACTACTGCTGTTCCTGTTGCGGCGCTGCACAGCATTTTTTCGGCTCTGTTTAGTTTACTAGAAATGAACTGGGTAGCCGTAGTACTAGTAGTAGTAGTGGCAACAACATCACGTGATGTGGTTGAACTACCACTGGTCAAGTCTCTAAATATTTTTAACAATTTTTTTAGTTCACTGCTTCGATACGCTTCATTTTTTTCGCCAGAGGAGTAGGAGTAGTGTAGACCACACAAACTAAATGGAAGCAATTTTTCACACACACACACACGAAAAAATAAATAAAGCCACATGACATTTACCAATTCCATTTTGTCAAGTTTGTTCTTCCCAGATAATCATTTACATTATTATTATTACATATTATTATTATTATTATTATCATTGTTTCAATTCTCTGTAAAAAAATTGCAAGCTTG
>JAHZMT010004158.1:0-10761 GCA_027743785.1 Sinhomidia bicolor
CACGCTATCTAAATTCTTTATACGACACACACGGCACCATGTATATATAATAATGTAATATTTGCTGTTATTACTGTTATTATTATTACATGCTACATGTATTATTTATATTATAGAATTATAGCAAAGCAGTAAAAAAACTTTTTTTTAAAGAGCATTCAAGTTTTCATAAATTATCCAGTTTGTGCACACTTTCTCCTCCTGTCATCCTGCTTTACATGTGAGTACCTAATTTTTTTTTTGCTTCACACACACAAACCAACTCACAGTCTCAGTCAGTCACTCATTCAATCAAGATTATTAAGAGAAACCCTTGAGTATATTATTCTGAGGTTGTATGGGTGACGAACGACGATGATAGCAGCAGCAGCAGCAAAATGCGACTTAACTTTTTCCCCAACTTTTTTTTTCTCTCTCTCTCTCAAGTCTACTCAACTTGAGTGGTGTGATGGTAATAGAAAGTGCACATTGTAAAATACAATATTCATTTATAGAGTTCCTCCTAGTGACACTCTCTACTTGATTCTCTCTTCTCATTTTTTTTCATTGTGCACTCCCACTGTGCTGCTGCTGCAGAGTGAGTTCGTTTGCCTGTGGCTCATTAATTAGTCCAAGTTGGACGACTGTCACATCATTTGCACACGCCCTACTTCTTGATTACCAAAGTCAAGAATGACGAAACATTTCCTGTCTAGTTTTCGCTCCACTGTATACTCACTCACACATACTTGAACGTGTACAGAAGCTGCAGCAATAATAAAAATAAATGAGTTTCCAGAGCTAACCAACAACACAACTGCAGCATTTCCCTTTGCTTTTTTTTATAGTATCATGGTCCTTTCACTACTCATCAGTATTGACTGACATGTAATGAATAGAAGATACATTTTTCATAAATTAAAAAAAAACTTCAGTTTCAAAAGAAAAAAAATACTATGGCACATTTACAAATACTGTGACACAAATAAGAGAAGAGAAAAAAAACTGTGAAAAAAAGTAAACTAATAATAAAAACTAATTTTATTAACACACGCGTCGTGTGCACTTCACTTCCGCCTAATTATAGCAAAAACTAGTAATAGTAATAAAATGGTGGTACACTTTCGTGGAAATTTTTCGAGACGCTGACAGAGGAATGGCAGTGTGACAGAAAGCAAAGTGTGGATACATGCAGCACTAATAAAAACTCTGAACATGATGACGCTTACATAATATTGCTTTTGACTTTAATAAAAAGAGAACATCCGGAAATGGAAAAAAATGATAATATGCATACATCTCTCTCTCCCTCTCCCGTTCTCTCTGATGATACATTATTAGCTTACTGGGTTATGCAAGTTGCTTTAATTAGCAAAGTATGGGCTCTCTCTCTCTCTCTCTCTCTCCCTTTCTCTGTATACGTCAAAACCATACTTTCAACAAATTCAGCAGTACACAACTAATCAAAAATAGCATAATCATCATCATCGTCATCAACGTACGTACGTACATCATCCCAGCCTTTTGTTACTTTTTCTGGCACAAGGAAAGAACGAAGGGACGAGCGACATTTTCCTTTGACAAAGAGTAAAAGAGTTCCAGCCTGCGGCCTACAAAGCTCCGTTTGTATGTATGTGTGTATGCTTTTTGCTACAAAACAACTCTACTTTAAAAGGACCACATTATGCAGCCTTGTAAACAAGGCTGTTTTGCAAAAGAGTCGGAAAATGTTCCACTTCCCTCTCTACACGGGCACAAAGTTTAAATAATATAATAATAATAATAATAAACATGGCAATGATAAGTCTACTGACAACAGTTTTTTTAAATATCCTTCTTTTCATGCCATAATATATTTCGTCAAAGCAGAAAAGAAAGTTTCTCCCTCTTTGAGTTTCCAAGGAAGTCAGCATGCTCCTGTCCTTTAAATTTTGAACAACTTTTTTGCTATTTATTCTTCCTATCTGCATAAATCTTCATCTGGAGGAAATAAAGTGTGCGCTGATGGCATTAATATAAGCAATTTGTGCAGGGGGGAAAATGGGAGAAAACTAGTGTATTAGAAAGCAGAGAGAGAAAGAGAGACGCTTGTCGAAAACAGAACGATGGAAAAAAATGAGTGGTCTGGTCTGGTCTGTTGGCAGCAGGCAGAATAGAAAAGGAAGAAGAAAAATAAAATAAGAAAAACAGATCGTGATCAAAAATTGCCCAATTGCAATCGCTTCTTTCTTTGTAAATGTATACAATTTTTTTAAAAACATCACAGCAGCAGAACCAGCAACAGTAACAGCAGAGCGATCGGCAGTAAGGAAAACAGCCCAAACATAAAACGTAAATGCAAAAAGATGGTATCGTTAGTTAAGACTTTACTTTTCTTGTAAAGTTGTTGTACATGCCAACAGACAGATGTACATATTTCACTTTTGCTCACAGCAAACTACTACTACTACTATTATTATTATTAGTATTGCTGCTGCTGCTGCTAGCGCCGTTGGTATTATTATTATTATTATTATTCGTATTAGAATTGTAGCTGAGCGGCGGCTGCTTTTTGGTAAGCAAGCAAGAGAAAGTCTTGCATTTTTTCTAGCTGTTGTTGTATATTATATACTTGACTATATTTTTTTTTCTCTTTTTATATTTTCCCTTGTTTGCTGTTGGATGCATGTCGTTCGTTCTATTTTATTTTACTTTGGTGGTGGTGGTTGTATTGCTGCTGCTGCTGCTGCTACACCACCGCTTGCTGTTCACAGACAGACAAACCAGCGAGCAAAAAGAAGAAGAAGAGAAAAAATTGTAAGGAAGGGAAAAAAATGCGGCTCTATGAGCCGTCTAAGTGAGTGGCAATCGATAGCAAACATCAACATTTTCCACTTGAATCAACTTATAATGCATAAAACTATACTGTGTACACACACACACACACAAACAAATGCTACTACTCCGTATATACTCTCCACACACACACAGACATAACCACTGATTCTGATACTTGTACTATTACCACTACTATACCGCCAGAGAAAATAAAATAATAGTAACAAGAGAAAAAACTCCACCAGCCAAAAACCATCATCATCCATCCACCTACCCAGCAAAAAAAGGAAGCAAGAAACAAGCAAAGCATTTTTTTTTTCTTTTGCAGAAGAAGAAGAAGAAGAAGAAGCAGCAGCAACGAACCGAACGAAAAAGTAAGAGAAAAAAAATCAAAACCAAAATACGGTATAAAATAATAATAATAACAGCAGCAGCAACAACAATATTATTATTATATTTATAGAGCCATTCTTCTTTCATACAACATGCTTATGTACCTACAATGTGCATGCAATCCTGTCGATTTTCTGTACTGAAAAAAAACCCCACACACACACATCTTATTCTTCTCTCTTTTTTTTCTTTTTCTTCTTCCTCCTCCTCAAGTTGAAAATGAGGTTCACCCAACAAATATAGAAGAGAAGAAAAACATGTCTTCGCTTTTACAAATTTAACATTTTTTTTTACAGTCCGCTACTTGTTTTCTTGTTGAGTTACACTGAGCTGCTGTTACCGCTGCCGCCGCCGCCGCTGTTGTTACTACTCTTTACTGGAGAAAAGAAAAAAAACGAAGAAAATAGAAAGTACAATCACCGCATATTGTACACAGACAATATATTTTTCTACTTGTGTGTTTTTTTATTTTTTTTTCTTGTATTTATTTCTGACTGGTTATATTATTGGCGGCGGCAAATCATTGCAGATTTGTAGGTTCGTGTCAACTCTGTGTACGTTTTTTTCCCTGCTCATTCAAGCCAGAAAATGTGTACATGCCGTGCTATATATATATATTTATATACATTTTTTTGCGGGACGACAAAAGACAAGTTTGGTGAAAAAAGGGAAAGGAAACAACAGCATTGCATTTGTTTTTTTTCCTTCTTCTCCTGACTCTCGTGTGTTTTTTTAGACAGACTGACTAATAGGATAGGAGGAGAAATAGCGGTGGCATTATAACATTTTCATTCCCTTTCAATTTTCAACGATGATTGTTGTTGTTAGCTGATTGCTGAGTGCACCAAAAATAAAACCTTATTTTTTTATTTTGCTTCGTGCTTGTATGTTTGTCATCCAAATAAATTTGCAGAATAGCAAAAAAAAAGAATAAATAAATATACACCACCTCCAAACTATCCACTGATCTCTTACTCTCTCAGCCGTCGTTGTTGTTGTCGTCGCCGTCCTATCATGAAACAGCCACCACTTTCTCTCCTTCTCTCTCTCTCTCACACACACACGCTATCATGCTACCTACCAACTAAAATCTACTCACTCATTCATTCAACCATGTCAGCAGCCGCACGGACGCAAGAAGAGAAAGAGAGAAAACGGCGCGGGTGTTGGTGCTGTGCAAAAAAATATATATAACGATGTAACGAGGAGAACACGTAAGAAAGAAAAGACTTAATCTACCCATTTATGTGTGTTTTTTGCCTAGTTTGTTATTTTTTCTCCTCTCACAAAAAATAACATTTTTTTTCGCGTGCTTCTATAATAAATACGTTGTTGTTACCTACGGTGTTCTTCTTGATAAACCTGTTACTTTGCTGAATTACCTTGATACGTATATATTTTTTTCAGCTGAACTGACTGCACGAAATCTGGGTATAGAAAGGCACGTTGTTGTTGTTGTTGTTAGTAGTATTATTATTATTAAATAAATATACAGATGTACCTAAAGTTTTTCCTTGCAAACATGAAAAATCATACTGATGAAAGGTAAAAGTTTTCCTGGTCTACTTGATTTTTTTTATTTACGGAGCTAAGAAAAGGAGAAAGGGCAAACGTGAAAAATAAATACTAACTAGCCAGGAACACCTTTCACTGACTTGTGTGTGTGTGTGTGTGTGAAGTTACACGTCAATAAAATAAAGGATTGAAAGATTGGAACAGGCATCAGCAAAAAAAAGTACTCTATATATTCTTCTGTCTCAAAATAAATAAACTGGTGCCTAGTTAGCTAGCTACCTACGTACGTACGTGCATACCTGTCAGTCTCTGTGTATCAAAAAAAGAGCAAGAACAGCAACAACAATAACTTTTCCTTTTTCTAAAATGACCCTCGCGTCAACCAACTTTCTCCTGATTTCCATCTTTCCTTCTTGCCTACCAAAATATTATTGCTCTCATTGAGCCTAGTGTTTTTTTACTGCTAAATAATAAATAAAAATACAACATGCACATAAAAATAAAAAGTTAAAAAAATGAAACGCAGCAGTTGTGGCATAAAATTATTATCAGAAAACGATACTACTATTATTATTATTTATATTATAAGCATATATAATGTTACATCATATTTATGAGAACTAACTAAATAAATAATAAAAAAAGAAATTATTTGTTTGGCTTTCTCAACCGAGTGGTTTGTCACGGCAGGCACAACATTTCTACATGTCGGTGCATGAATGTTACCGTGACAAGGTATATGTCTTTTTAGAAAAACTTTTTATTCTTTTAAAATAATCATATTATGCAAAAAAAGCCTTGAAATAACTTGCAAGGTGGTTTGTATACATATTCTTTGAAACAAGACAACACATTATTCCTTTAGTACAAATATCACATCAACATTTTTTTGTAGACATGCAGTCTTAATAGTTTTCTTTTTTTAAATAAATAAATATATATTTATTTTTATAAATATTAAAAGTCTTTCAAATGTACGCTTTCAAAGAACATGTCAAAAACAAGCAGTGCCACACTAAGCTTCTTTATAATAATAATAATAATAATTCTACCTTGTAAGCTGCTTTTTTTACTTCATACAAAGAGAAAAAATGAAAATGTGAGTGGGTGTACGTACATATGTGCAAGCAGATTATTGACCCTTTATGTCGTTCTTTTTATTTCTACTTGCATAATATTATTATTATTATTATATAAGCCATACATATGCACACATTCACGAGAAAAAAAGAGATTAAAGAGGAATGGAGGTAAAAAAAATTGTAAAAAATACAGTAAACTTGTGTTTTCTTTCCTCTTTACGTTGTGTGTGCAAGTTAGTTATTATTGCAATACTTATGTTTTTTTTCCTTTATTTTCTCCTTGTGAGCATGCATGCATGCATGCATGCATGACAACGAATTTATGTACATTTGACAAGAAACACACGGAACAACAATAAGCCAGTGAGTAGAAATAAAAGGAAAGTGAGAAGTGGGAGTCGTAGTGTGGAGTGAGGTACGGCGTTGTTGTTTTTTTTGTTCGGGTGCAACATATGTTGCTGATATTATGATGTTTTACAAATTTGTATTCTTCAGGAGAAATCGTTGTTCTTCTCAATCCGTTACTCTTTTATTTCGTATATATGCCTATGTATATATATATATATATAATTTTTTTCTCGTTGCCAGTATTTGAATTGAATTAAAAGTTGGTGGGGGTGATGGGTGCTAGTGAGTAGTGCTTTATTTGAGTATATGCCATATGATATGTGTTTACATAGCAATTTATTGCAGTGTATGTCATATTTGTACTTTTTATATGCACGTAAATATATAGTTTTTTCTTGTTCGTTGCATTGCGCATAGAGAAGGGAGAAGGACGAAGAGAAAGAAAGAAGAAAGAAAGGAGAGGAAACGTTCAAGTACTTACTCCGTGGTGGGAAGAGGACTGCTGTGGAGAGCCTGGAATGGTGTGCGAGCAGCCTTGGCAGTACCATTCCAACACGGAAACCAGAGAGTGTTCCGTAACGCCTGGACAAGCCAAAGTGAGGTTGGCCCCCGCCTCAGTCACTACTGTTTCCGTTGGAACGGATGTCACATCTGAAAAATAGCAGTCAAATAAGAAGAGAAAACATGAAATATAATAATAAGTAGTACAGAATATTATATTATTTTATAAACGTTGCTGCTGCTGCTGCTGCTTTTGCTGTGGCGGCAGGCAGCAAGGAAAAATGAATGAATGAATGAATAAGAATAACTGCATGTCTAGTACATTGTACTCTCTCGGAAAAAGTAATTTGTAATAAACTAACAAGCCTTTGCAAAACCAGAGCTGGCTCTCTCTTTCTCTCTGCATTTTGCCAACCATGCTTTTTATTTGTGTGCCTCCGTTTTTTTTAATGATAGAGTTGAGCCTTCGGAACAAAAGGAGAAAAACATGTAGCTACACAAATAATATATTTTGCTAACCTTACAAAAAATGCATGCCTACTACTACTACTACCACTAATAATAATAATAATAATAATAAGTTATATGACATGACTGTCTCATTATATTATGCATCCCATACACTAAATATTGAATTGTCGTACTTTTTTTTGCAAAAAAACTTTTCACGTTGCCTTTGGTTAGAAAAAGCATCTCTGTGCCTTTTACTATTACATAATAGATTTATCCTGGCGTAGTAATAAATGAGTTTGGAGAGAATGAGAGAAAGAGAGAAAGAGAAAAAAGAGAAAAATAAACTTGTACGAGATTTTTTTCGCCTTCTTTATTCTCTCTACAGCACACAAATACATATTTATGAATATGAATATGATGATGGCCATGGTGATGTGTATAATGATGGTTGTTGAAATCGAGGTTTGGCAGTTTGTTGGTTTTGAAAAAGTTTTTTTTTTCAAACTAAAATTATATCTTCATCTAGGAGGCCTCCTTCAAAAAGTATACACGAGGAGAAGGACACTTGTCCCGAATAGCGGAGCATGTCTCTCTCAATGACAACACAACAAAAGTGAAAATGATCATCAAAAGTAAACTGTCAAGGAGACAGTGTGCATTAATTCTAGAGAGAAAAAAAATCTCGCTTGTTCAGTGATACACTTTCCTAGTAATAATAATATTGTAGAAATGTCTACGACTGCATAATGATATAGGATATTTTTTATTTGAGCGAGAAAAAACCTTGTACATAAATAGTATTAAGAGAATCGCCCATAAAATTACGATGTAAAGTGTTTGATGCAATTGTCAAAAGCATTATTATCAAGATAACTGTTATGGCGGTGTACTTGCCTCGTTCTTCCCTCCGTCCCTCCTTCCCTCCAACCATGCCTCCCTACCCCCACCGCAACTATTATTGCGATTCATTTATATTTATGAAACCACTTCTCGTAATTCTAAGCATCAACTTCAGTTTAACGTCTTTCTTTTTTTTCTCTCTTTCTCTCTCCATCGGGATGATAATAATGTTAATAATACAGAATGATGGTACTGCTCGTGTGACAGGCAGGCAGGCATAAGCAATGCTTATTTTTTGAATATTTTAAAAGGCGCCGCCGTCGTAAAAGAATTTTTGCTAACGGGAAGAAAGCCCGCCGTTGACACAGCATAATAAGTCAAGTGAGAATTGCTGGACTTGGACCGAGCTATAATATCAGCATGATAATAATAATAATAATAATAATACGAGAGTATTAATTTCAACGACGACTTGCTAGGAAATAGAAAAGTATACGGAGAGCAAACAAGGCAGAGTGAAAAGTCAGAGCAGAGGCAAAAGAAGAACAAGCAGACATGCGTTTTCTCTCCGCCAAAGTCCCATTCATTTGCCGAAAGTGCAAGCAAGAAAAGATGCAGAAAGCGAGCGAAGGAAGGAAGGAAGGAAGGAGAGAAAATGAGCGAGAAAAATAGGCTGCTGGTGAAAATAAATTAGAGGGAAACTGTTTGAGAGTCGGGGTGGAAACAGAAATGAGGGCATTTTTCTTTTTCTCCACAACTTTATGAAGTGGACTTGGGAGCGAGAATTGAGAATAAAGTAGGGAGGAATGGTGACAGAAGCTCGTTTTCTACAGACAGAAACTGCACTAGTAATAATAACAAGACAACTAACTCTCTCTCTCTGACTTTTCCTTCCTCCCGAGCACTCCCGCCTTTGTATTCAAAAGTACAACATAAAATGCATGAAAATTACATGCATTGCTCAGCTACCAACCATCACTACTGCACTGCCATTTATACAAAAAGCGAATCTAGTCAAGAGATCATGAGAAGAAGAGGAGGAAGGAGAAAAAGAAGAAGAACCAGGAAAATGATCATGATCGCCGCCGACCATCCAACCAGAAATGATCCTTTCCGCTAACTTCTCTTTCTCTCTCTCTCTCTCTCTCTCGTAAGTAAAGGTGTGTGAGTACGTGTACTAGCCCAGTTAGCACACACCCGTTTTCTATTACCTCTCTCGCTTTCGCAGTAAGTTAGCTTTGTCAAAGGGAAAGTAGTATATGGTGCCCATAACATGGTCATCATTAACGGTAAGAGGATCCTTAATAGTATTACTATTATTATCATGTGCTCATCTATTTCTTCTACACGGCTACAAAATTGGACAGTGAAAAGAGAGAGAGAGAGAGAGAAAAAAAAGGTGATGTGATCGACTTTTATTATTCTCTGGGAAAAAGTGCTTCCCTTTTCCTCCTCCACATTTTTAGAAGAACCTCCTTGTGTGTATGTACATTGTATTCTTTTTTTTACTGCCGGTAAAAACAAAACAGGAATGAGGAGACACAGAGTACACACAGCGGAGAAAGCAACATGCATACATATATGTAGAGGTATGTATGTGTGGAGAAATACAAGTTATTTTGTACTACACCGCCATGTGCGAGTAGTGAGGTGGTGCGTAGGACATTCATAAAATGAACATGGCGTAATAAAAGCCTGCTTTTCTTTCTCAGAGTGGAAAACTGCTTGGTGTACAATTACTGGAAAGTTACACCGCGCACTACTACTACTACTGACTGACAGTACTGAAAACCGCTTTAAAAATTTAACATGTTTTTTTCAAGAAGAGAGAGTGGATAGTCACGACAAGGGTAATACAAGGTTGAGAAGGAAAAAAATATAAATAAAAATGAAAATCGCTGCTGCTGCTACTGCCAGTAAACATATGTATGTATGTATGTATGTACGTACATACATGCATACATACAACCAATAATCATTTGAGCACGAGGGGAAAAGGCAGAGGGAAAAAAACAAACAAAAAGTTTATTGGTTTTTATCCTTCAATAGTTTCCAAGCCATAAAAATAATTATTATTATCTACTTCCAGAGAAACCTTGTGTAGCGAGTCTCTCTGAAGAAACAATGTCTAGTAATCATCATCATCATCATCGTCATCGCTGCAGCCATAGCTGATGGCAAAACAAAACCTGCCACTTACATATGAACATTATACCTTTTTTGTTTCATGGATAGAGAAAAAAAAGCAATCGATCGATTTATTTTTAAATTCAAAGCAACAGCGCGCTGCATGCATGTACACATGTGCTGGCTTTCTTCCCTTCTTAAAATTCTTTTCTTTACTTTACTTAACTTTCCTGCTATGCTTTAATATTTGAAGACAAACAAAAAAGAAAATTTTCAATATCAAAAAAAAATCTTAAAAGACAACAAAGAAGAAGAAGAAGCTATCCAAACAAAAAGAGAGAGAGAGAGAGACAGAGAGAAAGGATTACTAACCCAAACAAAAAAAGTACATGTGTGTGCGTGAACGTGTGTGTGTGTGGGTGAAACTTGCATGGTTGCTACAGAAAAAAAAGAAGACAAACATGAATGAAAAGATAGAGGTTCTTTTTTTAAAGCTTTTTTTGTAAAGTGAAAGTAAGCCGCTTCCTCTTTCTACTGCCTATCTACCTATATATTTATTATTCATACAAGACCACATGGCTGCTGCTGTTGTTGTGATTGATTTGAAAGTTTGTTTTATGTTGTCACTAGTAAAGTGGTGGTGGTGCAAGTGTGATGGCATAAAGCTGCTCAATGTTGCTGCTTTGTCATTTTCTTCAGGCAAACA
>JAHZMT010004159.1:0-44364 GCA_027743785.1 Sinhomidia bicolor
CGGAAGGACGGACGGAAGGACGGACGGAAGGACGGACGGAAGGACGGACGGAAGGACGGACGGAAGGACGGACGGAAGGACGGACGGAAGGACGGACGGACGGACAGACTGACAGACTGAAATTATAAAGTAGCACCATATGTGCTACTTAATAATAACAAGATAATAAATAAATTACATAGAAAAAAAGTACAGCTCTCCTCATACAGCTCATATGCTCTTTTTCCGTATCGATGTCATCAAGCCAACGAGGAATACGGTTACAAATTTTCGTTTGAGTGTTTTTTGAAATATTAAATGGTTGAAGGAATGAAGTAAGAAAATGTAAAAAAAATAAAATGGAAGGAAAAAAAAGTAATTTTTCTTCTATTGCTGCTGCTGCTACTGTTACTACTGCAGTATTATTATTATTATCATCATCATCATCATCATCATCATCATTGTGCATAATATTTTTTGGGGGTAACGTAGCAATAAAAATAGTAAAGCAAACAAAATATATAATGTAGTTATTCATAAGTACTCAAAACTGGCTGCGTGTTTTCTCTTTTATTTTTCGATGGAACATGCATGTCTACTTTAAAATTCATGTAATATGCTGTCCTTCCTCCTGTAATCCAGCGCGATCAACTCTAAAGAATATTATTTCTTCTTTTTTTACTCTCTCTCTTCCTCTCCCTCTATCTCTTCTTGTAAACAGAAGGAAGAAGAAGAAGGAGGAGAAGGTGAACAAAGACTTGCATTTTAAGCAAATCCACCACCACCACCGGTAATGTAACGGTATAGCAAGAGCATTATTATAAGCGGGAGTAGATTTTGAATTAGAGAAAGCGAGAGAATAATACAACTCCCTTGTTTTTCCTCCTCCCTTTGTTGTATTTATGTGTGTATATTGTTGTTACAAATAACTCCAACTGCCGCTTCTGCAATTTTCTTGTGTCGTTGTTTTGGAGGGTTTTTGGAGGAGAAGACAACAACAACAACAGCAGCAACAGCAACAGCAACATAACGTAATATCGAAACTTTCCACCACCAACACCACCACCACTACTACTACTCCCATTATTATTATTATTACCATTATGGAAGTTATGAAGTAGTAATAGGAAGCAATATTATTATTATTATTATTATTATTTATTATACTGGTTTCGTAGTAGAAGTTGGTCGTAAAAGGACGAAGAAAGCAAGCAGACTTTGTGTTTTAGTGTGGTGTTCTCTCTTGCTCCCTGTGTGTGTGTGTGTGTACACACACACTGTAGAGTATAATGAGTAGGAGGTTTTGTGTGTGCGGTGACTGGCTCATTTGTTTCGCCGTGATGATGCCCAGCCCATGTTATGTTTTGTTGGTTAAAAAGGCAGCCGAAATTATTCATACCAAAAAGAGCTTATAATGTGTGTGTAATATTATAACGATAATGAAAAAAACACACAGATAGAATATATATGCATAATATTTTGTTGTTAGTGGAAAACTAAAACTAACTAACAATAAACAAAGCAAGTAAAGCAGCTAGCACACGACGACGACGACGCCTCTGTTTCTCTTCTGTAAAATGGAGAAAGAGAGAAGCGATGCGATGCGATCGTTAGTTGTTTTACTCTAAAGTTGCAGTTTAGTAGTAGTAAGCACATTTTAAGCATGTTACAGTGTTGTTTCACTTTTTATTATTATTTTTTTTTATTTTTCATGAAAGACACTTTCCTGCTCACTAAATTCTTCTTCTTCTTCTGCTGCTGCCGTAGTAGCTGTTCAAAGGTCCAATGCAGAGAGGCAAGCAGCAGGCAAGCATGCATGCATGTTTTGCTCTTTCACATTCACAACAACAACAGCAGCAGTAGCCGTTTATAGATAGGCAGGCAGCAGAGAGATATTATTATTATTATTATTATTACTGCTACTATTATTGAGCAAGCAAGGTAGTAGAGAGGTTTAAACGTTGAAAATTATGTGTGCAAACAGACATACCTACATGACACTGACAGCATGCAAGAAAGATTATAATATGCATGCCGTTTTTTTCCACCGTCATAATACATAATTATTACTCCATTATAAAAAAACGGATAGTTCATGTGTAAATATGTATGTACACATTTCACTTCTCAGGCTTGGCTGCTTCCTCTCTCTCTCTCTCTCTCCCACCACCACCACTGCTATCCTTCAATATAAATATCTTTTAATAACAATATTATTATTCCATTTTTTCCGGCTTTACAATTTAGCACGACATCATCCTCATCATCGTCGTCGTCGCCGTCGTTGTTGCCATCAGTGTAGTGGTTGTAGTAGAAGCATCTACTTTTACAAACAATGTACAAACACGTAGTTAAGCGGCGTTATAAATATATGCTGCTGCTGCTGCTACTCAGCTAATGATATGCATGCATGCATGCATGCATTAGAAGCTCACCACCACCATTTATCGTAGACTCGTTAAATTTCCTGCTAATCTAACTCTATCTACATGCTAATCTGACTTTTTATTGATTATTACTTCAAAGTAATTATGAATATAAAGTAATTCCTATGTATTTTCATATCATGTCTGTCTATCTGTAACGTGTATGTGGGATAATCATACTACAAGCTCATGTATGTAAATAAGTACGGTTATTACACAAGGAGTTTTCCAAAAAGTCGCATGCAATTCTAATACCAACTCTCTGTGATCTTAAAATACAGGTAGAAAAAAAATGAATTAGTGGAGTTGGATAGCTCTAGCTCTAGCTAGCTGCTTGATGTCTTCGCCAGAGTTATGAATTCCGTCACTGTAAGGAAAAGGATACTGGCGTGTATTGCTGCCGTGTAAATCTCTACGTGTGGATGTGCACTACCTGCACTTAACTTTGCAATATTTTCCCCGTATTTAGTTTTCGGCGTAGGCATGTAGCATCCGAAATTTTGTTGAAGGACCGTGCCATGTGCCTCATCCCACCTACAACCTCTTACATAACTCTTCTGATTAATACTCGCTTGCAAAACTCTTTTATGAGGATGACCTTTTCTCACACAGGATACCACATACATATTATAGAAATACGACTTGTTCTAGATTGAACTACGTAATATTATGCCTCTTATAAAATAATGGCTTACTTTTTTTAACCCCACAGCTGCTAACATGTGAATTACAGTAAATCCCATAGAAAAGAAAATAAATGTGTATAAAAGAAAAATAATAATAAAAGCATGTTTGCCACTCAGCATTCATGTACCATCATGTTGCCATAAAAACCGGAGATCATTTGTCCTCATCATGCAAATGTAGCCAAACTTCTTTTTCTTCTTTCTTTCTCTTTTTTTAAAAAAAAAGAAAGAAAAAGAAAAGAATTGTATTTTCTCCTTCCGGAGTGAAAGGGTAGTGCAAGTAGTCGTGTGGTGTTGGAGTACGCATTCATTCATAAAAAGTCATCACACGCTACCGCTGCTGCTTTATTTGTTGGAAAAATCCAAGATTTAAACGGAAGGATGTGCGTTGCTCGCTGCTGTAGTCGCGTTTTGTGTATGTATGCATGTATGTATGTATGTACACGTTAGCTAGATAGATGCTTGCTGCTCAACCCGACTTTTTCTTTCTTTCCTTCTTTCTCTCCTCATGTTCCCCTTTGCTTGTCCTCACTCTCTCGCTCTCCTTCTCCTCACTCACATCCCAACACTTTTAATAGTAATGATAACAATAATAATAAAAGCATGTGCTTCTTGTTGCAATTGTGGTGCAATCCCTGTATTTTTTCCTATCAGAGTTCTTTCACGTCTTTCTCCACTCTCTCTCTCACTCCGGCTCCTTTTTTTTCTCCTTTTGCCGGTCGGTCATGCAATCCTTTTTTTTTGCTGTGCTTCTACGTCTGCTTCTACTTTTACTCTGCGTACTCCAAGTAATTTGTTGCACCGTTTACTACTACTACAACGACTACTTGGACTACTCCAGAAAAAAAAGACGGAGAGAGAAGATAGTTGAAAAGTAAGTGTTGTGTATTATGCCTCAAGTGGTGTGAAAGTACACTTTTATGCAACTTTGATAGCGACGACAATGGCACACACACACAAGTTCCTTTCTCCTCAAGGCGACAGACAACATGTTTGCACATGCTAAATCCAGTCGTCGTCGTCGTCATGCTTATGTTTATCCTCAGAGAGCGTGTACCTCGCTGCCACTCTACTTATTGTTATTACCACAACTGCCTTTTTTATTTTCGTCGCATTCTCTCGTCAGTGTAAACATTTAATCAAGGATTATATACTGAATGAGCATTTTATCTCTTGTTGTTTTTTTTTTAAAAAAGAAGAAGCAAACACATATCCTGTTTTAACAAACTTATATTAATAAGCACTCTTGTATCGTCTTGTTGAGTGCTAAAATACTTTTCACATTTTTATTTATCATCAGCCAGAAAATATCAACTTTTTTTTCCTTGAGCAAGTTACTTTAGTAGAGAGAGAGAGAGAGCAATAATGTGGGTTTAGAAGGAAAAAGAAAAGAAAAAGAAAAAAATAGTCTTTTTATAACCTTTCTCTAAGGTTAAATATTAGGTAAATAATGTGATATTCTGAAGAAGGATGTACGATTAAGGTATAATAAATAAAAAGTTATATGTTCATACGTACGTCGGCTTTTTAAAGTTATTTCGTTCCCTTTTGGTAAAGCACACTATACTACTACCGCTGCTGTTGATACTAAACTGGTTGTGTGTTTTTTCTCTCTCTCTCTCTCTCTCTCTGGCGGTCATGTTGATGTAGCAAAAGAGTATAAGAGTTTATTTTTTGCACACACATACACACAAGTGCATGTACACGTAAGTATGCACGAGTTCTCATAACTTTTTTTCTCTCTATTTTTTGAGAAAAGAGAGAGAGAGAAAAAAAGTAGCCACTTACTGAAGCCGTGAGACACCACCATCCACAAAACAGCATATTATTATTATTATTATATTGTGAGGAGAGCGCAAAGATTGTGCGGTGGTGGTGGTGATGTAGCGTATGTGAAATTGCGATGGAGGCCAGTGAAAATGTCATGTTCTAAGAAACTGATTTAATTCCATTATCATACCATTTTATCCTGTGAAAAAAAAATTTGGAAAAAAGTGGTTGACTCGCTTGCACACACACACTTTCAGATATGCACAAAGCTTATGGAGCATAATAATATCTATAGCGTGTACTAATATGTAGCACATCACATCATAGCTATTATTATTACCTTTCTTTTATGTATTGACGTGAGAGTATGTATGTATGTATGTATGTAGGTAGGTGGTAGGTAGGTGGACTGTGTAAGGTAGAGAAGGATTAGTTGGGAAGAGAAACACGTAAAAAAGTGGAAAATCAAATGAGGTGACTCACTTACTCTTTTCTTCTCACTCTACAGCAGCAGCAGCAGCAGCCAAGCCCATTCTGTTCCAAAAAATGCAAAAATGTGGAACTAAACCTATTATTCATTTATAATAAAGTACAGAAAAAAATAGAAAAAAAAGTTGGGGAGAAAGGGGTAATACGATAATAATATTAACAGTGGTAATGTTATGTTGTTGATGCTGTTGTTGGTGTATAGACAAGAGAGAAAATCGTAAATATATTAAAGAATTTATTTATTTATGCTAGTTTACGTTATTCCCTCTTACCACTACTTCTACTTCTTCTTCTACTACTACTACTATTATTATTATTAGAATATTGTTTTTTATTTCGATTTCGTAACACAAGAAAAAAAAGACGTCAAGTCAACAACAACAACAATAATAATAATAATAACTGGCCTGAATTTTTCCGCAAAATGCTAAAAAACGTAGGAATGAGTGAAACTATTGCGGAAAATCAAGTTGTACGTAGGTAGATAGGTAGGTAGGCATGGAGCAGTGAAATATATAAAAAAAACGAAAATGGAGAAAAAAATGGGAAAAAATCTAAACAAGGCACTGTTTATCGTAAAAACGACCCGGCAGTGCAAAACAAAAAGGAAATAATTCTCTACTTTCTTTTTCTCTTTCTCTCTCTCTCTCTCTCTCTCCCACTCACACACACAAATAAATATACATGCATTCAATTAGGTTTCTTTAGTGTGAAAAAAAAATTCTTGACTTTGCAACAACAGCTAAAAGAAACCATAAAATCACAAAAAAGTTTATCCTTTTTTCCCGTTTTATCAATGCTATCATGATTGCCTGAAAGCTTGGCATTGTGTGATTTCAACATGATCGAATTTTATTCGTGAAAAATATTCCCTCTTTTTTGGCATATTGGCAGGTTGGTATGTTTATTTGTTTACTTTTGCTTGGATACGTTGAAAAAAACTATATCCTTTTAAACATGGAGGTATGATGACGTTAAATGTTTAACTGTGTATATAAAGCTTATATTTTATTATTAGAGCAACCTGCGGCAGCAGTAGCAGCAGCAGAGAGGTGGCAATGGAGTTATTAATACTGGAAGGTATAAAAAGATTAGGTTATAAATTTGAGGTCAAATGTTTGCATTTAAAGGTGATCTAAAAAAAGTCTCTTGTCAAATGCCTCCTCAGTTTATATATACTATCCTCTCTTACTTTTAAATGCAAACTGAAATCAAGTGTAATTTACCATGACTCGGGTAGGTAATTGTAAAAAAAAGGCATCGAGTCTTATTATTATTTTTTTGTCAGAAAGATTATTGGTTTTTTTCTCTAGGAAATCAAATAAAAATCTGTTGAAAAGATACATTTCCACATGCATAAATAAATAAGTATGTGGTAAAGAGAAAAGAAGACAAAGTGAGATGTGTGTGTTCATGAAAGAAAAAAAAGTGCATCAAAGGAAATAATAGCAGTGGTGATAGAATCGGAGGTGGAGGAGGAAGAAAACGAGGAGAGTGAGAGAACTAAGAGGGAAATGTATTGAAGAGGGAAAATTCACAATTGGATTGGAGAGTCGATGTGAAATCAGTCAATAATAATGAGAACATGAAGAAAAAACTGAGAGGCGGAGATTGTTCATCAGAAGGGAATTCAAGTTGAGTCGAAGGGGAAAATCGATAAGGAAGATATTTTGATATGGACTGGACTTGGTGGTGCTGTTGCTGCTTCTCTCTTTCTTTCTTTCTCATACACACCGCCGCGACCGCTTCTATACTACTAACTAATACTACAGAAGAGAGAGAGAGAGAGAGAAAAAAAGAGTTTTGAGAGAGAGAGAGAGAGAGACAGAGAGCAAGTGAAACGGACAGAATTTTCTGGTGCCACCGCCGCCACCATGGCAAACTCTTCACTCACTCTCTAACTCACTCAACTCAACTCTCTAGCTTTATTCCAAAGCTTTACCACAACTACTCAAAATCCTCGAAAACCTTTTTGCTTTCCCTTGATCGTCGTCGTCGACAACGTCGTCCTCCTCTATTATAACTACTAGTAAGAGAGACGCTGCTGCTGCTGCCGCTGCCGCTTTACTTTTATATTGGCAATCTATACTCTGGCAAACCATGAATCCATCTATACACATATCAAACACGTATATACACACAAATCAACGTATAATTTTCTTTCTTTTTTTCACTAATATATTTCAAGCTTTTTCTCAACTCTGAAAAACTCTCAGTCATTCTGTCTGACTGATTGTAGGAGAGAGAAAGAGAGAGAGAGAGTGGCAATAACACAACAACCCAGAGAGAAAGAAACCAGAGACACATTGTGTTTTCTGCTGACTTACTTACTTAACTAACCAGCGGCAATGAAAAGAGGCTGAGCACACCACCACAAAGTACACAGTACACACACACACACACACACACACAACTATGTACATAAGTACCTATGCCACTTGCACAAAAGTAGGTATAAACGTTATACGACATTAGACTTTTCGGGTAAAAAAAGAAAAAAAACAACATAAAAGGTTGTCTTTACTTTTCTTTCTTTGCAATAATGCCGTTGCTATTACTGCTCCTCCTCTACTACTACTACTTCTACTACTACACATTTGGCCATATAAGAAGATGGGTCGGTTGATTTCATACCCAAACCATGTAGCAATGATTATCATCACCTATATTATCCCTCCTTTTCTTCTCTCTTTCAACTTGTTTCCAAGCACCTATACGCTTTAAATGGTGTGTAATGTTTGGATGACAACACAGAGAAAAAAAAGTTAGCAAGGTGGTTAGTGCCTCATCCCTTTTCATTGCAAACGAAATAAAATGCTGCGTACATATATATAAATACACATATATATATATACTTTTTCCTTCCAGCACTTTTTGACTTGGCGCGTTCCACCCACTTGACTTTCACTTGACATTCCCAGTGTGTACACATAAATGCAATAATTATATTAGGAACGCTTAATTAAACTTTAAATTTAATAAAGAAGAAGAAAAAAAATTTTTTTTTAAACGGTCCAATTATTTTATATTTTTTTCCAAGTGTAGCAATCATATCTGTTTCTTGTACATTGAACCCACTTGTATTTAAGTGCTCAAGAGAGAGAGAGAGAGAGGGAAAGAGAGCAATTTAGTTTGGGAGTGTGAGAGGAAGCCTTAGGTATTCAGATCATTATTTTTCAAAGGATAGAAAACATACTGCCTACCTATCTGCTTGTACACACACACACACACACCGTCACCGTCGTGTATCTAATATATGGCCTCATAAAGGAAGACATATAACCCATATAGGTAGTCTCGTAGTAATAGGCCATTCACTTTGGTTTTTTTCTTTGTACCTTTCAAGCTACAAAGATAATTTATATATATACATATACATAAACATATGTATATGTTGGTGGAGACCAGACGCTGAAAAAAAATGATTATACGGGGGACATCTTCATCTTTCATAAGAAAAAGTAAGCTTATGTCAATGAATTATTTGCCATCCTTCAACATAAGACGGGCTATACTTGGTTTATTTATTGCCAAAAACATTTATTATTACTCACTGCTAATATCATTACATTACACACCACGTGCAACGGCCAAAAAATTACAAGTTTTTTTTACGAAACTTTGTATTTATATATTAGCACTGTCAAAACATTAGTAGAAAAAAAGTAGAAAAAACCATATTAATGTACGTTTTTCGCATATTTATTATTATTACTTTTATTACATAATATTATATATTATTAGCAGACGCTTTCCGTAGCTACAAAAAGGGTAGCAGCATCATTTTTTTTGCTGTCTGGCTGTAAGCAAAAGTTATTTTTTTAAGAGCCCAAGTAAACTCTCAATCAATTTCATTCAGCAAAAATTCTTGCATCTCCAAAACTTTCGACCACGCCAGTTCTTTTTATATCTGTTTAACAATTAAAAATGGATTTAAAAAATAGCTAAATAATCAAACTTTTTTTGTAGACAGATTAATAGTGTTTAAAATAAAATGTTCAACTTACTATTATTATTATTAGTAAATCGAAAAAAAATTAAGGTGTCGTTAGCCGTCCGTAAACATGGCTGCTATCTTTATATCCATCTATTTAATTTATCTATTTCTACATTAAATGTAAAGACTGATGGACCACTGTCTCTCTCTCTCTCTCTCTCTCTCTCTCCTTTCATTCCATTTATATTTCCCAAACAACTTGCACCATTTTTTCTTTCTTTTCTCTTCTCCTACTTTTCCAACCTCGTCAGCCAAAAACTCGGCTCTTCCACTGAAATAATAATAATAATAATATTATTACTTGGACATACATCATTTTTTTCTCTCTCTCTTTTCTGCTTCTTTTCTTGCAAGAAGCAGCATATTATATAACATGGCGTGGTAGTAGTAGTAGTAGCATATAACTTTGCTGCTGCTGCTGCTGCTGCAGGCCTGGCCAACCAAGAGAGGAAAAGTAAAAGTGATGTGAAATACTGTCAAGTCTTCCCTTCTCTCTGATCCAAACAGCCTTCTTCTTTTCCTATACTTATATCCCCTGTAGACAAAAAAAATGATGTATAGCTTAAAAGAGAGAGCGAGAGAGATGCATATTATAAGTACAATATAGTCAATATATTATTGCTTATTATAAATGGCTAGGTGTCCCTTCCTTTGCCGTTGCTGCTGCAACAGCAACAGCAACAGCAGCAGCAGCAGCAGCAGCTTTACTACTTTGTACTTTCCGAGAAGAAGAAATGTTCTCTTTTTTTTCTCTTGAGTAGAGCGCAACACTAATGTCTAGTCTGAACTGAACATGGGCTTTTTTTCTTCTATGTGGACTTGACTCTCTCCTTTCATATTTCTATTGACACTATTTCCAATGCTTACTAAATACTTTTGCTTATTTCCGAAGCAACCGTACAAGTAGTGGTGATAATAATAATAATAATAATAATAATAATAGTAATAATGACAACATGAGGGTATTGAGCACAATGGCATATCAAATAAATGTATGTATCATTTATATCCCCTTCTATATACCTACCCATACTTAAGATGCTCTCTCCTTCTCCTTCTCTCTGTACGTCTCTCTCTCTCACTTTTCTCTATTCCCTGGAAAACCTCAAGCATAAAAATATAATATGTGATGATGAAGATTATATTCAGTAATATGCAATAATGGATATAGCAGAGTATCCCGTGTGTAAATTTGAAAAAATACAAGCGTCAGTGGCAGAAACATTAGAAAAACGTAATAATAACTCCCGAAATAGATATTTATGCTTGGTTGTGTGTTGTACGCCCAATACTACTACTACTGCTGCTGCTGCTGCTACTATAATTTTTGCTTTGCTCACACACAACTTTATATATAATATGTGATAGGTTTAGAAAAAAAGTAGAAAAGTGTTCCAACTTCTAATTCAAGCTTAGTTAGTTTTTTTTCTTCTTCTTCTTTCTTCTTCTTCTTCTTCTTCTTGATGGCATACAAGAAGTAATAGCGTCAACATCAGGAGGGCACAAAAAAAAGAAGCTGAAACTTTGCAGGGAATATTGATAAAAGTAATAATAAGAAATACAACAGGGGAAAAATTTCTCAGTCAGTCACACTTGAATCAATTCTCTTGGAAGAGCCTTGTTACTTGCGAGATGTGTGTGTGTGTGTGTGGATGTGGATGGACAGAAAGTGGGAGAGAGAGAGAGAGAGAAAGAAAAGGAGAAAAAAAAGTAGAAAAATGGCACCAAGCCCGAGAGAATAATTTTTGACGTTTTATCGTCTGTATGGTAAACTAGAAACAAGGCATTCTCTCTACTAGTTAGGTACTGCCTCGTATATGTACACTTATTCTCTTGTGCAGTATGTCCTTTCCCGACAATTTTTTTTTGTTTTTCCACTAGTTGTGCTAGTAGCATCACGTCACCGTTCGTCGTCGTCGTCAGAGTGGTAGTAGTGGTAGTCTTTGAATGAATTGCCATCAGAAATGTTTGTACTTTTTTTTTGGAACTGGGAAAAAGGGATCAAATCAAGAATCTGTCAAAGCATATCAGCGTAAATGAAACTACTCCTCCATTCCACAATATTACAGCATGGATTTTTTTTCCGTTCAAGTAATGATCAGTTAAAGAAAAGGATTAAATGGAGAAAAAAGTATTATAATGTACTTATCTTTATTATTATTATTATTATTATTATTATTTACGATTTAGAAAATGTTCATTATTTTATGTACCTAAATGTGCACACACACACACACACACAAAGACTTTTGTCACGTCTGTGGAGTAGTAGAAAGGGATACAAGAGGGTAAAAAAAAGATGGATGCCTGTATGGATTTTGTTGATAAAACTTGGAAAAAATAGTTGGAGGACATTGAGTGTGTCTCATCTCAACATTTCAGCTTATTATTATTGTATTTTTTTCAAAGAATGTATAAAATGTACATACGTGTTGTTTTCAGCTCATATATATGTATATATATAAATATATATATATATATATATATATACAAGTATATATATTATTTTTTTGTCCACTGCGACGGTGGCTCTATGATCATCCCATGCACGTGGACAGCTCACTGCAGGTTTCAACGTTTATAAACCCGTCTCCATGAAACAAAAATGTAGCATTTTTCTCTGGTATTAGCTTTCAAATAATTAATAATAACTCCATGAAAGAAAATAAAAATAAAGCCTTGGCGAAGAAGGAACAAAAGTATGGAAAAAGTCGTGCCTTTTAATGATGCTGCTGCTGCATGTAGAAAAACAAAGATAAAAGCTATCCTGTTTTGGATTTCACTCTTGTATACTGTCTATACTATTTTTTTGGGTAATCTGATCAGAGCAAAAATGTACATGCCTACATATTATTGTTTATATATTATTATTATTATTTGTCATTGTCGTAAGCACTCACGTAAGCAGATCGTTCCACCCACAGAAGCAAAAGGAAACAGTCATGTTTCAACGTTCTTTGCATCCATCAAAATGAAATAAATGAAAAAGGTGCAGCAGAAACCAACTGACATTTTATTTAACCCTTTTGTCCTTCCCAATACTCCCACGACTTTACACAAACTTGATCATTACAAAGAAGGGTTAGCAATCATTTCATAATAATAATAATAATAATAATAATAACACACAGTTATTCTGAAAAATGATATCATTCTAATAATAATATTAATCGATTGGGTGTTTACTTGAATGTTACAATTTAACCCGACCCACCACCACCACCACCATGCTACCCACCTACATATGCACATCCGCTGCACTCTATTCAGCAAACTCAGTAGTCCAAGTAGTATTTTTTATTTTTTTGATAACCTAAAATATGGTTTTTTTCCAAAAATACAGGAAGCAAGACAAAAATAATAATAATTTGATAATTTTACGAGCTCACATATTAAGTCAACATATTCCATACATGTATGTGTGTGTGTGTGTGTTTGCAACGTGGACACGACTACTGTACTATTTGAGAAAAAAAGTATCATATTTCCGTAGCCTCTAATCAACCTAAAAAAACTACACAATGAGTGCCTACACCACAGCATTTTTTTTCTCTAAAACACAAATGTAGCCTCTTTCCTTCTTTTAAAAAAGTAAAAAGAACAAAGCAAAAAGGTGATGCTACCTTTCCCGCAGAGTGGATTCCACATTTTGAAGAAACTTCAATTTGAAGGAATTTATTATCAGGCAAGCCCATCGAATCAATGTCTGGAGCAACTCGTGATGATGATAGCAAATGATGTGGACTTGTTTTTGTAATTGGAATTTTCAATAATGTTCTTTCTATTTATTAAATTAAATACGATAGGATCAAAGTATTTTTTGGAATGAGCATGCCATGTGTGTGTATGTATATCTTGTTGTGTTTCTTGTGTGTGTTGATGTTGTTCTACGCAATAACAACTACTCGTCTCTAATAATGTTTGACCTTTCACGTTGGCTTCTTCCATCGATTTGTCATACATCATTAAATCCCACTTTCCTGGAATAAAAATGTAACCTCTTTCATACTACACATTTCTCTCTCTCTCTCTCTCTCTCTCTCTTGCTATCTATCTCTCTGTCTAGTCACTACTACTACTACTGGCTGCTGTAGCAATCAGACAAGCAGAAATTAAAACGACAAAACACAGAATTTGCTATTGTTAGTAAGGAAAGGAGTAGTAGTAGCCGCAGCAGCATGTAGTAGCATGATTTTTGGGGATCGCAATAATAATCATCATAATGTAAGTTTTTGAAAAACAGGTATGTAGTATTGGCGTAGGACAACGGAGCGGAGAACGTTGTACGTGTATTTACGTGATGAATGTTTATTGCTCATTCTTGTATCATGAAGTATGTATATACGAATGAATGTGGAAAAAAAGTCCTAGTAGGTCCGTCCTCGTCGTCGTCGTCATCGTCGTTGTTGTAGTTGAGTAGTAACAATAATTTTGATGCATAGCTCGACCATGTAATGGGAAGTATTATGACAGTTAGTCGTAGTTGCTGCTGTGTAGTGACGGTCTCTTCTGTATATGGGGCTTTATTGTGGAAGCCGTGTTCTGTCGTGCCTTCTCCCTCCTTTAATACAATAATAATAATAATAGTAACAACAGTAATAACGACAACATCATCATCATCAACAACAACAACAACAAGTTGTGCAAGTTATTACACTTTGTTTCACCCCACTTTACTTGTAGTATCAGTGACAAAACAAGGAATAAAAAGAAGGTTTAATTCAGAGAAAATCAAAAAAAAAATGTAGAGAAAGAAACTCAAATGAAACGCGTGACTATTTCGTATTATTATGATGTCAGTAGTGGCGGTGGTGGGGGTGCTGCTGCTGCTGTAAATGCAGGTAAAAAATATGTAGGTAAGCAATAACTTGGAAAGGAATAATGGGCAGGGGGGCATTAGTATACTCGATATAACAATATTAGATTGTACATGATGCCTTTGTGTTTAATACAAATTTTACGTTGATTTTATTGCACGTTTTGATGAGTTGGCTAAGAGTGGATTGGATTGAGAGAGAGAGAGAGAGAGAGGGGAAATATGATGCAATGACCACGGCCATTTCCTTTGGAACAATTACCACATGAAATTTGATACGACGACGACAACGACTACTGCTGCTGCTACTACTACTACTACTTCTACTATTCTTCATTATCAGTGTTTTCCACTCGTAAAGAAATAATATGTTATGTTACTGTTCCTTGCTGCTAATAACATTTTTAATTGCGGTCATTGTGAATAAAGCATGTTTTATTGGAACCGTTAGAAACAACAACCGGTTTTCATAAACTGAAATAATTTTCATTAGTGATTATACAAGAGGGGAACAAGATGAAATATAAATAAATACCGAAACATCCAAATTCTGGCTTTTTGATAACATACTAAATACATAATTGTACTACTCTGGAAGTTATTAGCATTACACTTATTATTCAACATTATTATTATTACATAATGAAAAGCGTACTAAATTCCATGGAAAATAACAGCATGTCACCGAAAGCAAAACCAAGTTTCTTTCTTTCTTTCTTTCTTTAAAAAAAACGAGAAAGAAATACCAAAAAAATATTGCACAACTACACTAATAATAATAATCGCAAATATCACAATATTATCATGTACTACATTTTAGTGATGATACTTATACTCCTTCTCAAAGAAACTTATGAAAGGGTTCACTCACTCGAAGAAACCATTACCCCGCAAAAGTAACTTTTTCTCCTTTCATTCCTCTCTCTTGCGTACATGCATACATGATGATATCGTGATATCCTCATGCTCAACCTACTCCTCTCATTCGACTGCTACCTCAACTTACTTGTAAGCAGAAAGTAAAAGGCAGCAAAAGAAAAGTGGATATTAGACATTAGTAGTAGTCGTCGTCGTCGTCGTTGTAGTAGCGGTGGCGGTGGCGGCAAGCAGGGCATGTGGAGGAGCAGCAAATATCTGAAAGTTTATTAAAATGGCCCTTTTCCAAAAGTCTTGGTAAAAATCAGACAAAAGAAGAGAGAGAGAGAGAGAGAAAAGACGAAGAGAAAAAAAAATATTTTTTTTACTACATAGAAGGATAACTACTATTACTTTCAATGAAACTACCTAGCTATATTATTACCCACTAGTGCTGCTAGTAGTAGCAGCAGCATTATTAGTACCATTCACCAATACACTGTCTTTCTTTCTCACTGGAAGAAATCAGTGTGTGTGTGTGTGTGTGGGTGGGTGCACGCGGTTAAATACTTTTACTCGTGTTTCCCACATAATATGTATGCACAGGCATTTATGCACAAGAAGAATAAGAAGAGACGCCAATAAAAATGAAGCAGCTCTGCTCTGCTTGCTTCTGCTGCTGCTGCTGGTATAAAAAGTGAGAGAGAGAGAAAAAAAAGAAAAAAATGGGTTCTGTATCAAAGGTTCAATCGCAATCTAGTATATAATGAAGGTAAAAAAAAGTATCCAAGTATTATTACTGCTACTAGTACCGTTATAAAAAAAAGCTCACCACGTACTGTAAAAAAATAGCGTATATAATATTTATGCATTCTGTTCCCCTTGTCTTCTTCTTCTTCTTCTTCTTCTTCTTTTCTCTCTCTCTCTTGCTCTTCTTAAAGCGAGTAAAATAAGTTGCAGAAAGAAGTGTATCATTAGATTGACGAAGGAAAAAAAACAGTGGTGATGGTGGTGGCGGTGGTGGTGGTAAGCTTCTTTCTTCTATATACATACATATTATGTCGCTACCAGTAGCAGCATAAGAAACTGCTTGGATGACTTTTAGTTTTTTTTTCTTGTTACTTTGCTGCCGCTGCTTTTTTATACCTACCTTGCAATATTCGAATTGAGCACTTTTTTTTTGTTATTATTTATATAAAAATGTAATAGAAAAAAACTATGTGCATTTTTTGGTGACTTTTTTACTTTGTTTTTTTTTACTTTTTGTTCTGATACACAAGTAGAAAAAAATATGTATATATATAAGCATTGTGTGTGTGTGTGTTCGTAAAAGAAGAAGAAGTAGCAGTAGTAAAATGGTATTGGTGGTGGTGGTGGTGTATGTAATGAATGAGCCATGTGAGCTACTTTTTATATACATTTTTTTTGCTTGTTGTAGTAGTATTTTGTGTGTGTGTGGAGGGAACAAGAAGATGGCTGTTGTTGACGAAAAAGGAGAAGAAGAAGACGACGACGACGACGACGACGATGAGGAAAAAAGTAGCCAACCAAACTATTGCTCATTTCAACTTTTTTTGCTCTTCCTTCACTTTACTTTCCAACTTTAACTTTCCAACTTGTCGTCATCTTCTTGTGTCTTGAAATATAGAAGCTGACTGCACAAAAAAATTGTCGCTTCTAATTTATATAATGTGCAATATACATACGGCCTCTTGTTTAGATATATATGTATGTATGTATTTACGTGTAAGTAGCCAAGTATAACAACTTTGCAACCAGATTGGAGCTGGTTGGAGTAAAAGAAGAACAAAAAAAAGAGAGAGAAAAAAATGATACTTACCGACAACGAAAGTATTATAGGTGCATGCATGCATACACATACACATACATGCATACATGAAAACAGGGAAAGAAGAAACAAAAAAAGGAGAAAGGAAAGGAATGAAGGATAGACATTTAGAGTGTGCACGAGAGTAGAGGAAGAAGGAGAGAGAGAGAGAGAGAGAGAAACATGTATATAGTAAATTGGATACTCTCTCATTGTCTGATTTTTTTTCTGTATAAGAGAAGCCACCTACACACAACAAAACAGAGCCACATGAATGTTTCCCTCTATCTCTATCCATCTATTTTTATATGTACTACGTACCACCTATTGTACTGACTTTAGAGAAAAAAAGAAAACGAAGAAGGGGAAAAGAGCAGCAGCAGATTTTTTTTTAAATATAAAGAATGCCTCATTCTTTTTTCCTCTTTTTGATATATGTATACCTATATAGGTAATTCTGCAAATGAGTATGGTCTTTTGTGGTGCTAGTCTGCTGCTGCTGCTGCTGATGAAGGTGCACTCTCGGCTCAACGCAATGTGTGTATGTATACCTACCTATATGTTGTGTTTTGAGAAAGCAGAGAGAAAAAAACGAACGAGCATTTCCCTGCTCTGCTTGCTTGCTGGCTTGGCTACCATATCACTGACAAGAGATAAATGTCTCGGTGCTATATAGCGAGCACCAACACATTATCTAGTGCACACACATGTATGCATGTACTTTTAAGGTTTATACGCTGATATCGTTGATGACCTATAATATCAATGCTACTTTCTTCTTCTTCTTCTTCTTCTTCTTAGAAAATTGCATGCATGTGCAAGTGGTGGTGAGTAGGAAAAAGTCTTGTTCGTAGTAGTCAGCAGCAAGCACTACAATATGTGCTGCTGTTGTATGTATCATGCATGCGTGTGATGAAAAGAAGAGAGGAGAAAAAAAAGAAAAGAAAAAAAGGAGAGAAAAAAACGTCAGATTGTGCATTCCGTATCGTTCATTGACAACAATGAGATGAAAGTAATATATAACAAGTATATTACCATGTGAATAAAGAAGAAAAAAAGTATAGACATATAAAAAGAAGAAGAAGAAGGAGAAAGACAAGGGGAAAAAATCTCGCCTTTTCCTTGTCTCTCAATCTATCTCCCTCTCTCTCTCTCTCTTCTCCTCTCGCCTCCTTCACTTTTCAACACACAGCTTTACAACATACATACTTACATACTTACTTACTTACCAGACCACTGCATCTTTTACCTTTAAGACTCACCGACAAAATAAAAATCATGATGAAAAAAACGACTGTATACATGTGTGTGTGAGAGAGAAAGAGAGTCTGAGCTTTTTTTCCCTAAATACGATCATACATCACTCACTCAAGTCAGTCAGATTTCTCATTTTACACATGCATGCCGATCTTCATACTTACCAAACTTGTTTGCAATCTCCCTCTCTCCCTCTCTCTCTCACGCTGCTTATAAGAAAGAAGAAAAAAAGTGAAATTTTCCAAGAAACGAGCCAAATTTTGAGGTGGTGATACTAAGCCAAGCATTGTATCCGTAATAGCATATACCTATAGTGAAAATAGAAAAGAAAGGAGGAAAAAAAAAATTCTTACTATTATTATTATTATATTGTGTAAAGCAAGCGGCAACTTTGATGGTGGTGGTGGTCGCAGCGGCATACAGGCAAAGGTATCTACGTATACCTTAAACGAAAAAAACGAGTATATATAAAGGCAGATAGATAGCATAGAGTAAATAAGAAAAAAGAAGGTGATCATCATCATCATCACAAGATTATATGCACATTTCACGACTACTCCATGCTCCGCTACTTGTTCCCTTGTCGACCATGAGAGTTTCCATTTTATATCTGTATTATAATCGTTTAGTGGAACAGATAGAACGCTTTAGCTGTATTGTGCCTCTGGGAAGTAGGTAAATCTTTTTCACTTTCATCAACCAACTTATCTATCAATATAAAGTTATATGGATTGGCGCTACTACTACTGTTTTTTTCTGCTGCTGCTGCTGCTGCTGCTGNGTAGGTAAATCTTTTTCACTTTCATCAACCAACTTATCTATCAATATAAAGTTATATGGATTGGCGCTACTACTACTGTTTTTTTCTGCTGCTGCTGCTGCTGCTGCTGCTGCTGTTGATGATGATGATGGTGGTGGTGGTTGTTGTTTGGGTTGGTAGGTAGGAAAAACAGAAAAAAAAGGAAAAAAAGAAGAAAGAAATGCCCGTTCCGTAGAGTTCACTTGTAACATAAAATGGCAGTACACGATGTAGTTTCTTCAATAGAAGTAGTAGTAGTAGTAGCATCATCATCTCATTTCACTTAACTGATATAGTACTGCTGATAGGTGTGTGTGTGTGTATGTACATGTTTAGAAACACTGTGTGCACTTCTCTCTCTTTTCTTATTATCTTTATATCCACTTACCTATAAAAAAAAGTAGCATGTTAAAATGTACGAGTTTATTTTCCAACTTTATCATCCTTGCAATATTCTAGCCATTTTGTTTTGAAACACTTGTAATTTTCTCCTCCCATCTTATTATTTTTTTTTTCCTTTACCAGTTGGCAGAGGAGATTGGAAAGAGGAGCATAGCAGTAGTAGCTGTAGTAGTAGTAGTAGTGACGGATGGTTATGTATACTTTTTTGGCGGAGACAAAGTAAAAAAATCAATTTTTTCAATCACAATGTTTTTTCTCTACAAATTACCACTGCTTCTCTGCTTCTCCGTCTCGTCTAAAAAAAGACAATATATTCTGCTTTTTTTTGAATATTGCATTTTTATTATATAAAAAAAGTATAAACGCTTTTCATTTTCATTTTATTTTTTCAACATTGTTATTTTGTTATTTATAGAAGGAAAATAAAAACGGAAAGTTTTCATTTCACCAGCAAAAAAAAAGTGCCAATCGCATTGTCTTGTCGTTTTGTTTTTTTTTCACTTAAAAAGCAACGAAATTGGAAGAGACGTAGTTTTCGTATAATAACAGTATTAATAATAATAATTTATAATATTGTTTTTTTTTCGGACAAAAAAAAGTTGAAAACAAAAGGACAAAAGAGGTTTTTTGTTCAGCATTATTTTATTTTATTTTATTATTATTAGCCAGCAAAATCAGATGC
The DNA here is from genome assembly GCA_027743785.1 of Sinhomidia bicolor. NCBI lineage: Eukaryota > Metazoa > Arthropoda > Collembola > Entomobryomorpha > Entomobryidae > Sinhomidia > Sinhomidia bicolor. Next base: position 19,987 of record JAHZMT010004159.1, read on the forward strand.
TGAAATTTGTGGCTGCCACTGATTTCTCCAGTGCAGTGCAATGGCAGAGCAGAGAGCGGACGGGAAGCGCTTTCTGATTTCCCAGAAATGTTCATACATTATTAGGTAATGCTATTATTACTACTGGCAGTAGCAAGTATTAGTATTATACAGCAAAATAAAAGGAATTACGGGAACGAGGTGGAGGAGGAGGAGGAGGAAGAAGAAGAAGAAGAGAACGTCGAGCTTTACAATGACTATGACTAACGCTGATCTAGCAGCAGCAGCAGCAGCAGACAAAGAATATGTATGTATATTATTATTATTATTATTATTGTAAAAGGAGGATTTATAATCAGATAACTTTGTCCAATCTAATAATATCTAAAATATTAATATATGATGAAAAAGAGTCATGCATGTTTAAGTGTTATTGCAGTTGCTGCTGCTGCTGCTTTGCTTGCTTGCTTACTCGCCTACTCGCCTACTTGCTTGCTTCTCTTGTAATGTCTTGGGGGAAAGAAACAAGTATCTTTTACTATAAAAGTACAATGATACTTATAAATAAAGTATGTATACATTGTAAAATATGCATTCTTACTCATCTCACCACCACCACCACCAACGCTATATTATGCATATCACGCTCAACTTATAGAGATAAAATATATATGCACAAAATATGTAGAGTCGCAAGAATCATGACAATAACAATATCCGAAAAAGGTATTATGCATGTGCAAATAGAAGAGTAAAAAAAGCATAGCTGATGTTTATAATATGAAAAATGATATTGTGTGTATGATGCTTGCATATTATTACAAAAGCGCGCTGCATGCATGCATGCATGCATATATGTATGTATGTATGTATGTATGTATGTAGGTTCGTAGGAAAAGTCTGACTTTGATACGTTTAGCCATAAATTACATGCATGAAAGTCATTTTGCGTTGAAACAAGGAAGAATAATCAATGGGCTGTGTGGCGTTGGTTGGTGAATTGGTGATGATGTTGATGATGATGGTGGTGGTAGTAGTGGTAGTAGGAAGGGGTATAGCTAGTAGAAGCATTGATGGTGGTGGTGGTGAAGAAGAATAAGAAAATTAGAAAGAGTGTGTGTGTGTGTGTGTGCTTGTGTTCTACGTTCCTGTTGTTGAAATCATCCATGAGGCCTTGTCTGCTGCCTTTCTCTGCTTGTTCTCAGCAGCAGCAGCAGTAGTAACACAAGTAGCTAGTGTGATTGTGAATTTGGTCTCGACAGAATTTTCCGAGGGTTGCAACAAAAGCAGGAGAGAAAAAAATAGAGACTAAAATTGTGTATTATTATATAGAGAAGAGAAGAGAGAGAGAGAGGAGGAGGAGGAGAACGCTCATTTTGTAACAAACAGACTTACTACACACATGTTATAATAATATGAATTAGATGTACACTCTTCCTGTATAAAATATTATTGGGTAGATGTAAAGATACGGAGAAGATGATGTGTGCATGGATGTACTTGTGTGTGTGTATATATGTATGTATGTATGTATTAAAGCATTAAATGGATCTCTAACAGAACATAAATTTTAGGGAAACTGTAGAAATTAGAAAGTTTGGCCAGTTTTTGGGATGAGATGAAATAAAATGAGATGAGCGAGAAGTGGTGGTTGCGGAGAAGAGAAACAAAAACTTGCGAGCAAAGCTCTACCACTACTACTCTTTTGCTCTTCCTATTTATTTTACCACCACCGACGACGACGGCGATGACAATGATGATGATGATGATGATGATGACGCCGCCACACTGTTTCCACCAACTTGTCCTCTTACACTTTGCTCAATGAAAGCTTCAGCTTGACTTTGTATATAAGTAATAATAACAATAATAATGGTAGAAGTAGTAAAAGTAATAAGGAAAATTTGAAGCAAGCAAAGTGAATGACGAAAAGAGAGAGAGAGAGAGGGGACCCAAAAATTCTAAAGCAAGTAAAGTAAAGTAGAGTAGCAGCAGCAGTAGCAGCACAGCATTGCAATGTGACCATTTTGGTTGTAATGGCTTTGCTATCCAATCGCTGGTAATCAGCAATCAAATCAAGTCTGTGTGTGAGTTGCCTTCTCGTACATGCATGTATGCATGTGTCCATTCGACAACAGCAAAAGCAGCAGCGAGCGAGCGAGCGACACTAAAAACCTTTGCTACTCTTTTTTTAAATACACTTTTAACAGTAAAGTCACTTGCAAACTGGTGGTGGTGGTGCCTCTGAAGAATGAAAATGTTTTGGTGAAAATAAAGCAGAGAAGAAGAGGAAGAAAACGGGGAACCTCCTCGTGATTCGTGATATATAGTATATTTTTATCCGAGCATGTTTGTTCTTTGCTCCCTATTCTTCCAACCACCAAAAAAAAATTTTTTTTCTCTATATATATTATTTCTTTCTTTTATCCGTGTGCATGACTTTAGCAGTGACATGCCCTTTAAGATATCGCATGCATAATGGTAATACATTAAAAAATATTTTCAGGCAGTTCAGTCTTACTTTTTCCTCTTGCACACAAAGAAAAAAAGGATGATGACGATGAAAAGTTGGACTACATCGTATACCTAAAATTAAAAAATGAGTTGGAATAGATATACATATGTATATGTATGTGTATATAGAGTACATGCATTCTTTCCCTGATAAAAATGACGCCAATGAGAACAAAACGCGACAAAAGCAGAACTAATGTCGCCTTTTCTGCTATTTTTTTTTCATTTTTAAAAAAAACATTACTTTTTTGCTTGTCCGCTACTGTTACTTTGTTACTCTGCTACTGCTGCTGATGATGATGATGATGATGATGATGACGATGATTATTATTATTATTATTTTACATGTCTTTTAAGAGAGAAAAAATAGAAAAAAAAACTTTTTTTTAGCAGAGAGGCTCTGCGCTGAACTTTTAGCATTTTATGTTATCATGTGTTTTTCATTCCTGCTGCTGCTGCTATTAGCTCGACATATTTAATCATTTTTATCGTACCTCTGCTTTTTAAAAGTACAGGGAAAAAAGGAAAGGCGTAATGTGTAATAATTGTGTGTGTGTGTGTGTGTGTGTCTGTGCAGAGGGATGCAAGAGGGAAAGAGAGCGAGAAGGAAAAACAGGACGTTTACTCATTTGTGCAATGGCGATGATGATGAGGAGAAAGGGTTGTTGGTGACGATGATGATGATGATAATGTTTATGCTCTTCTTGGTGCTATCATTCTTGTACCGCCACGGTGCCACCACACTGCTACTAACTGTCACTAATTCTAGCTGTCTGTACTCCTTCCCTGCATAACTTTCCCAAATAAATGCATTCATGAAGGAGATGGTGGCGGGGGAAGTGGCGGAGTAAAGGAAGGCAGGTAAAATTCAATCTGTACTCGCGCTCTCTCTCTCTCTCTCTCTGTCTATACGAGTGTATTTATATAACAAAGTGTTTATGCTGAAGAAAGAAAAGAGTAGTTTCACTTTAATCTTTTGGACTCACACTATTTATCCCTGCTGCTGCTGCTACTACTACTACTACAAAACTTACACTTTACATGCACACGCAGAAACACGGAGAAAAGGAATGAATTTTTTGATGCGTACATGCATACTACGGAAAATGGAAAGTTGGGAAGAAAAGTTTTCATTCTCTTTATTTGTATCATCCATCCATCTACATTTACTTACATTACATGTGTGCCTTTGCCTCAACGAGAGACGGAGAGAGCTTTTACTTGACGGAAAGATGGATAGATGAGCAGCATAGCATAGTAGCAGTAGTAGTAGTAGTAGTAGTAGGTGTGCATTTAAATATATACATACATATATATGTACATACATTTATAGTTTTTATACCAACATAGGTGCCTTCATCCATTTTCATAAATTGGTTATTAGTTCAGCTGGATTATCTATCTCTTGGTCGTCGTGTACAAGCGTCGTATCTCCTGTCGTAAACCAAGATGACGATGATATTGTTTTCACTTTAAATGTTTGTTCTATTACTTTGTTGGATGATATTATTTCTGTGTGTGTGTGTGTTGACGAATATATAGGTATATAGTATGTGGTATGTACTTACCTATGTGGAATTTGTCTCTTCTCTCTCAACCTGATATAAACACTAGCTCGTTTGCTCTTCTATTTTACCCTCCTCCCATTTACATACACTGCCTACCTACTTGGTAGTGAAGCCAGCCGTTATTAATTTTTGTAATATTTCAAACAGTTCAAACAAGACGAACATGATATGACACTAGCAAAAAACGAGGTGGATATATTATTATTATTGCTATTATATCTATCTCCATACTTACCTACCCGTGCCACCACTATGGTAAATACAAAACTGCGCCTGAGACAGCTAAGCCAGCGCGCTAGTAATGAAAACCCCACGGAAGAGTACGTATTATACAGCGTTGCACACAAGGAATGAAAATGGTTCATTCAGCTCGGCATAAACGCAAACTAAATAAATATCTGATCACGCGTGAAGATGTAAATTATGTTGGAATGTTTATAGATATTTAATTGTAATTCTGCTTGTGTTACTTGTCTCTCCACCAATTAATGGATGCGAATAGTGTTAACATTGTGTTTTGGATAAAGAGCTCTACTGTGAGCAGACATAATGACAGGTTTCACTTGCGATTAAAATGGAAATGAATTTTGCTAACTGCGCAAAAAAAATTATTATTATTGAAGATAAAAAAATACTGAGAAGAGACAATATCAAATAGGCATATGGAAATTGAAAAAAAAAAATAATTTCAGTTTCGCAAAATTAAACCGCATATTTTTAGTAGAAAGCGACGTACATTACTAATATTTTGTTTGTTTCGCAGTCATCAATCAAGTACGCATATATAAACATGGAGCATAATAAAAGCTTGGGTGAATTTTTTGTTCTGAAGTTGAGGTAGAACAAATTCAGACATTTTGATACATTTGTATTATTATTCCCCGTTTTCTAGGCACATCCATCTATCACCTAGCCTCACAGTGAGGAGGAGCAGTGTGCATGCAACGTGTGGCGAGGCGAATCTCCCACACGTTTACACACGTAACCAGCGCACACAGCAGCAGCAGCAGCAGCAGCAGCGCTACACACTGTCACAGGCAAGAGAGCGCGGGGCAAACTGAGACAGACCATCATCATACATCAATGACTGTCCACTGCAATTACAATTAAAACACAGTATCTCTTTTTAAAGCATTTTTAGCAGCATAAAAGCGGTTTTTTATGTAACACAAAAGCAATTTTATTGCAGATCAAGTAAAACACACTGAATGGAGGATATCCGCCATCAGCAAACAACGTAAAGCATTAAAGTAAATTGACAACGTGAAAAAAAAACAGAGCATTGACCGAAAACAACAAAAAAAAATGGTATGCATGTATGCGTAAAAACAAAGCAGATAGGAAGAACAGCAAAGGGAGAGAAAAAAAAGATTAGCCGAAAAAGTAAAACTTGAAATGTGTGCATGGCTCGGCTACAGCATTTTTGTTTTCATGAATGTGTGTGCAGAGAAGGAGATATATATTTTTTATGCTTTTTATAACTTATTATTGGTATACCAGAGCACACAATGTTTTTTTCTCTCTCTTTCTCCTGTAAAGCTTATTTTTTTTTCTCTCTCTCTCTTTTTCTCTGCTGATGTTGCTGTTGCTGCTGCTGCTGGTGGTGGTGGTGGTAGTGCCGCTGTCAACAACGTGATGAAATTACCTGTTTACATTTAAACATGCATCTGACATCAGAGCAGCAGTGGAAATAGAGGGATTGGCTGCGGCGGTCGTGGTTGATGCTATAGTAAACTGGCAAAATACAAAAAAAAGAAAGTTGCCAAGCAAAGTTCGTGTTTTTAATGAAAATAAAAAAAGAGTGTATACCTAATAGTCATAATAACGTGTATTAGAACACAATGTAAAAAAAGAAAGAATTTTGCATTTTCAGTCAACACAACAGAACACACGACATTTTACACACATTTTATTTTTGTCTCTCTGCTCTGCTGCTGTGAATACAGCTACAACTTAAAAACTACTTACTTTCTTCTTCTTTCCCTTGTGCTTGTTGTGTAGTAATAAACCTATACAACTAACTGACTGATGATGATGATGACAATGATGCATTTTTTATTTACTTTTTTTCCACCACCACCACCACACACACCAATTGTCATTCGTTGGCTGTGTCGTTTTTCTCTCTCTTTTTTTGTTCTGGTTGTCGTCGTCATTTCACTTTATTTCTACTAATAAGCGTCATCGGATGATAGCTGGAATTATAATAATAGGTTAGGAGAGGGAGAGAAAGAGAGGGAATGGTATGGAAGCCTTAGAAATTTTTAGAGAGAGAATGAAAAACTAGACACTTCATTTCTAAACTTTTTTTTTCTTCTCTGTAACAAGTTTGTCTGTAGAGCATAATAATAATAATAATATGCATATGTTAAACGTGTTTGTAATACTTAAGTATATTTACAATTTACACATACACACATATTGTCACAAATTCTTAGTACACTTTTGTGGCTTCTTGTTTTTCATTTCACCTGGCATCACACACTCCTCCTCCTCACCCTCACACACACAACCAACACAACCAAAACTTTTTTACTGGCAACAGCAGCAGCAGACGAAGAAGAATAAGAAGACACATGGCTATATATATATATATATTTATATATATATATTGCTTTTCAATTTAGATTTGGTGATAATGGAATTTCAAAGGCTTTCCTAATCGATAAACTGAAAAAAGCTCAAATACGCTTTTATTTTCCCTTTTCAAACTTTGCCTACAACAACAACAGTATTAACTAGTGGTGGTGGTAGTAAGTAGTGGTAGTAGCGGCGGGCGGTTGCAAACCTGCTTTTTCCAAAAAAAAGAAGAGAAAATAATAATAATAATATTACTTTAAGCACAGTTTCATATTTCAAGCGTGGCCAACAAAATTGTACAAAATTCACAAAATTTATTATGCTTGTCATCGCAAAAATAGAAAAAGAAACCTCGTATGCGAAACGGCGATGAAGAAAACGACATGGAAAATGGGCTGCTTGTACGTACGTCTGTAGTGTACTACGCATACTTTAAAACAGCCAGTTGAACTAGTCGTCGTCGTTGTGTTGTCATGGGCTAGAAGAAAACTTGTAAAAGAAAAAAATATTGCCGTCATCATCATCATCATCGTCACAAGTTCTTGACACATTCTTACTTTGCTATAATATGCAGCAGGAGTACTACTATTAACGATTAAAATGAGCAAGTAAAAAAATAAGATTTAAAAAAAAAATTACAGCAGAGATGATGATGATGATGATAGCATCCAAGAAACGAATAAAAAAACAAAGAATATTTTGTACTGCTTTTTTCTTGGTAGCAAACACCTATCCACTTTATTTTCGAGAAAGAAACCATCTTTTCTTTTCTTCCCGACGTCCAAAAAAAATAATATGTGTGACTCTGAATACTTTTTTTTACCATTAACAAATCAACTTTTATTTTGCTCGGTCTTGTCTATTTTTCTTGGGAAGATCCCATGTAATGCTGCATTTTTTTTTCTTCTTCCTGTGTTCTCCCTCCCTTCTTGATTATCTAGAAAAAATCTTATATAGGTATATCTAATGTACTTGCCCAAATCCTAAGAAAAAAAGGTAACAGTGTATAATAATAATGGCATAGCAGAGAAATTGATAATATGCCACGCGTATTTATATATGGTTGTAGGTGGAAAATGCTTTTAGGAAGGACTAGGGATAGTGATGTGCTGTTGGATGTATGCATTGTTAATAATAATAATAATAATAATAACGTTGTAAGAGCTAGCGGATGCAGCCGACCGATTCTAATCGAATAAACTGAAAAAAGAACAAGGAGACGAAAAAAAAAGATGAGAAAAGATTTGCAGAAAGTTGTGTAAAATGATGATATATGACATTTTCCTACGGCTCATATAAACGTAATGAAAACGGTCGTGTTATTTTATTTCCTAGCAATTCAACATACAGACAAGGAGAGCAGTAGGCAAGGGAAGAAAAGAAAGAAAGTAAGAAGGCAAGCACAAAAATACCATCGTCGGTCGAGTAGACATTCATGCTTTGCTAACGAGACCATCTACATGGACAACCAGAAGGGAAGAAAATTGTTGAGTTGAAGTTGAAATGAAAGAGAAACGAGTGTACATAAAATAGTGTGGAAGACTATGAGAAAAAAAATACATATTTTTTCTTGTCGTAGTGGCAAGCAGCAGCAGCAGCAGCAGCTATAGCATTTTTGTTTCTTTCTTGATACATATTTTGGAACAACCATACTGTGAAAAATTGAGCAAATCAGTGTGTCACCCTGCAGAAATGTACATGAAGCAGAGGTGGTGTACACATGCACAAGTATATAATTCACAGCCACATTCATTCTCCCTATTTTCTCTATCTACTACTACTACTTATTATTATTATAAAAAATAATAATAGGTAATTATTAATATTATAAAACCCGTCATCACTCTGCCTCAGCCTCTGCTGTTGTTGTTGCCGCTGTGCTCCAGCACTTGTTCGCTGTGTGGCTATTGAACTTGTGTGTGTGTACGTGTGTATTTATTTTGGAGGATATGAGAGAAGAGAAAAAAAGCCAAGCCATGTATGCCCATAAAAATAGACTCTTTTGCCTTGAATGCATGTAGCTATACTGATGTTAGTATTATCATCATATTGTAGTATTATTATTATGGAATGAAACAAAAGGATGATCACCATCACTTTCATCATCATACCGCGTTATTATTAATATTATTATTATTGCGACTATATGTATTAAATGCGGTGTATACAAAACAAAGCATACATGCTGACGATGATAATGATGATGTTGTTGCTGGATGGAAAATTTATTTCTGGAAGATAAATAAATATTGGTGGCGGTGGCGGTGGCGGTGGCGGTGGAAGAAAAAAATAAATAAATAGGAAACGTCTTGGTTCGTAGAAGAATCAAGTACGTGTGAGTGTGAGTGAACCAAACGTTTATACTTATAAAGAGATGTATGTATGTATAATAAATATAAGTACAAGTATTATTACTAATAAACAGTGTTGTATTCATTCATTCATCATGGGCAAAAGTATATGTGTGTGCTCCCTCTTGGAAAGTAAAAAAAAAGAAAAAAAAAGAAGTCTGTGAAAATGGAAAGAGAAAAAAAATCAACAGTGTATATAATAGAGTAAGTATACGCGTTGTAGAAAATGAAGCTTTTACATTTGCTACCACTTCCAACTCTCCTTTTTCCTATACCACTGTTTCATTCTATGCACGGCATAGAGTGAGAGCAAAGAGAGAGAGAGAGAGAGAGACAAGATATTATATTATGAAACTAATGTCCAGCAGGAGAACTTAAGTGGAGAAAAAGGGAGTTGAAATGAGACGACATGTAGAGAGAGAGAGCGAAAGAGAAAGAGAAAGAGAGGAGGAGACTCTAAGGAGGAGGTCGAGGACAGCGAGAAGGAAATGAGAAAGATGACAAAAATTGAGGAAACCGAACTTTTTTTTCTCGGTATAATATGTACGGATCTATGAATGACTTATCTCTCTCTCTCTTTATTTTTTCTCTCTGTCTGTCTCATTTTTTCTCTTTCTCTCTACAATGTTATGTCTTTACACATACTTATTCTTCTTCTTCCTCGTCATTCAAAAAAATGTACATGCAACTTAGCTAGACTGGTTATACTTGTAAGTCCTTGTCGTCGTCGTCGTCGTGTGTGTGTGTGTGTGTGTGCGTGCAGGGAAAAAAAGCTAAAACTTATGATACTCGTGTTCTTCATCATCATCACCGTCGTATTTTTCGCTGTGCATGATACATTTATATAAAGCATGTTTTATATAAACTTTTTTTTCTTCAGTGTGGTGTAATGATGCTGAATGTAACCACCATCAGTAGCGTCATGATGAGGATGGAAAAAAAGAAGGAAACCAAACCAGGAAAGATTCTCTGTGATGCCTTATCATCGTCGTCATCATCATCATCATCATGTTCATTTTTTTCTGTTGCTGCCCCTCTTTTTTCTGCTTTTGCAATTTAACTTATAAGTAGTTATTTTTTTTGTGGTGCTGCATACATTCATTCAGTTATCGTCTTTGATATATTTTTTTGAGTGGACGCAAACCAGCGAAGATGATAATGATGATGTTTATTATTAACGCTTGTGCTACCCTGTTCAATTTGAAACTTGCTCGTTACGTTCTTCTTCTTCTTCTTCTCTCTGCTTTTTCCTTTTCTTCTTCTTCTTTTGCACTCTTAAAATTTTGTACAAAGAAGAAAGTGGTGCTTTCGGATTAAGCCAAAGGGAAAAACGAATAAAAAAGGGGAATATTCAGTCGGTACAATGATGCTGCTATACTGCTGCTTTACTTCTACTCCAGCTGAAAAATAAGTAGCCAGAGGATTTTTTTCCAACTAAAATACGTGGCGTAGGCACGTATAAAAAAGTACATTTTTTTCGTCTACAGATAGATAGATGGATATATACACCAACTGAGAAAGCCAGTTTTAATACTACTACCCAGTAATAATAATGACGGTAAAAATGTGTGGCTGCATCTGAAAAATATAAAAATTGTGTTTGTCGGAGAGTCTGTCTTCATATGGCGATCTTGACGATTATTATGATGATGATAGAAACCATCAGCATCATCATCGTCATCACCTTACTACCACCACCACCAACACCAAATGCCTCTTTTTTCATAGTCACCGACGCCGTCGTCGTCGTTATAAACACCATCAAGATGATTTTCTCAAAAGGAACAAAAAAGGCGAGAGGGAAAGAAAAACCTCAAAGTTGAGAGTTTGATGTATGATTTTTTTTTAATATACAGAGAAGCTTTCTTTCCTTTTTTTCTTCTTTGCCTGCCCACCTACTACTATTCCATGTCCATTTTTTCTCTTTCTCTCTCTCTCTCTCTCTCAAAAAATTCACCTTTCTTTCTATAGAACATACATACTTGCAAAAATATAATAATAATAATAATATCGTGTTATAGATGATTTATATGCATGTTACATATAGTGATGATGATGTATGCATACACCTATGAAATTATAGGCTTTCTCTATAACGTGAGACCTTTGCTTTCTTCCCTTCTTCTCCGTCTTCAGTGAGGATAGCAAGTACTGATAGAGAATACTTATATATAACAGTAAAAGTGTGTGCACAACATGTTTGCTGATTCCAGGTTCACCACACCACCACCATCATCATCATCATCACCACTCATACTAAAGAAATAACGATTGTCAATGTCCTCTTTTTCCAACTTGCCATCGTCCATTTCTAAACCATCTTTGAAAAGAAAGAAAGAAGGAAGGAAAAAAGTCGTCTGCTTGTTTTGTATTTTTTTCCCTGCGTCTTCTCTTCTTTTTTACTTTTTCCTCATTCTTCTTCTCAGAATTACTTTTTTTTCTCAAAATAAAACTGTCCTTCATTGCGAGGAAAGACAAAGATGAAATAATAATAATAATAATAATAGTAGTAGTAGTACTAGCAGTGGTAATAGCGACTAACCACCATTTAAGACAGTGTGTGTATGCCAAGAGAAATATCATATAGATATGTATTTAGCTTGTATTATAATGGCATTGGGAATGGATACCTTCTTTTCAATTCCAGTCAGCACTCAATATTTTTTTCGTCCAAGAAAAGAGAGAAGAAGAGAAAGAAAAACAGTGGATTTTTTTTGGGAAATACATGTTTATTAAGAAAAGGAATGAGAGAGAGAGAGAGAGAAAGAAAGAAAGAAAGAAAATGATGATGAGATATGAGGAAAAACAGTGAACTAAGCAAGAAACGTGGAGTGGTGTAGAATAGTCGACGACGTACAAGCACCGTCATCATCATACCTCTCTCTCTCTCTCATTTCATCATATCCCTGTATAATATGTCTGTCTGCTTAACTTCTTAAGAAGACCAAGTAGTAGTGGTGATGGTGGTGGTAAGAATGATCCAAGGAAAAAAAAAGTAAAGGGAGGAGGAGTAGACGAGAGAGAGAGAGAGAGAGAAAAAAAAAGAGTAAAGAAAAGAATCAAAAATAATGCACGGACTTTTTTTCTCTTCTTCATCCGCGCGCGGCTGCTGTACTTTTTTCTGTTGTTGTTGTTGCTGCTGCTTCTGTTCTGTGTAGTATGTCCAATTATACAAGAACATATCATAATAATATTCTGCTGCCTCGCATCGTTCGTACAATTTTCAAAGTTATGTTTCTAAGAGAGAGAGAGAAAAGTCGACCAAGAGAGAAGACCAAAAAAAGAAACGAAAACTCTCCAAAAATAATACATAATACCAAGTGGTAAAGAAAGGAAGAGAGAGGGAGAAAAAAAATAGTGGACAGTCATCAGAGATATTGATCGACTCAAGAAATATATTGCCCTTTATATTCTTTTTTTCGCCCTCTTCTTTTTTATATATATGTGATATATAAAAAGGGGATGGATACATGTATCATAATATAATATGTAGTCTAGTCATTCACATATTACTTATTATTACTTATTATTATTATTTGGTTGGTATACATAGCTGATTCGTGTATTACTTTAGGACAAAAAAGTACATGGAAAAATGTATGTTTATTAGTAGTAGTAGTATAGCTAGTAGTTGGTATCATTGCTCGTGTGTGTGTGTGTGTGTGTGTGGAGCATGTATGTGCGGTGCATATTATTATAAGAAATTTATTTGTGTTGTAATATGAAATCCTCTGCTTTTCAATGTATTGTGACAGCGTTACCCCAAAAAATATGTATTTGTTATTGTTGTTATTATTATTATTATTATTTGCTTCTTGCTGCTACCACAATGGAGAGAGTTGGTGGACGTGTACAAATATTACAAGTGAAGTGAAGGATGCATGTAATTTTAAGTGTTTTTTTTCTGGAGAAGCGACCCGGGTGGCATTATTGCATTGTCCATCAGCAGCAGGCATTTTTAGCTTGTAACTATAACTACATAGCTATGTGTGTATGCTCTGGTTGCATGGAACGCTTTTCCATTTCAATAATTTGGTAAATATATGTATACTTTCTACGCTAATTTGTTAAATTAAAATTTTAATAGTTTTAATGTTTACCTATATACATATTTATGTCAACTAAATTTAAATTTCGAAACAAACAGCTTTTCAAATTTATTGACAGAGTCGGAAGGCATCTTTACTAGTTTTGTTTCAATTTTAAACTTTCTTTTTTTAAAAATCCAATCAATTCATTGGTTCTCAGGTGCACGGCTTCTTTTTTTACCTTGTAAATACTTGTAAAGCAGTGATATATGAGCGCGTGAGAACTGCTTGTGATACTCCACAGTAACTTTTAGCTTTCATTCGATACGATACGATGATGATGATGCCGGTCTTATTGCAACGGTGGTAGTGGTGGTGGTGGTTCCACTCCAAATTCTCAGCTTCGCATTCCAAGTTCTACAGTGGCTTTGGCTATTACATTACCCAGCAACAAGAAGCAGTGGTTTTTTTTCTTTCTTTCTCTTTCTCTCTCCTGCTACCTTTTTTCTTCCTTTCTCTTTCACTCTCATCATATTTTATATTGTTAGCTTTTTTTCTTCTTTTTCCTTTCCTGCAACAATAATGACTATGGTGGTTGTAAACTCACCATCATCATCATCATCCTCCTCGTCGTCATTAAATTGAACGCTCAGCGATGATGGTAATATGGCGTTGTTCTTGGTTGTACAAAATGCATGCATACATGTGTATGGAATGTGGCCACCGATTATATTCCCTACCCTTCATAATAATAACTACCACTGTTACTCTTCTGCTGCTGCTTCTACTTCTACTACTACCGCCATCACCACTGCTACAACAACACTCTCCACTACTCCTAGATTTTTTTTCTCTCTCTCTTTCTCTCTCTACTTCTCCATTTTTCTCAACTTAATGAAAATTACTCCTGTCCAATGCATTCGCAGGAAGTGGAAGGAGAAGACGAAGAATTACTAAGAAAATGAACAGGGAGAAAAAAAGAAGGAAAAAAAGGCAAGACAGAGGGAAAGGGAGAGAGAGAGAGAGGAAGCATATAGAAAAATGGACTGGCGGTGGTGGTTTGACTTGGATGGAGAAATACACAAAAACACATCACACAAGCCATCATACACACACACACACACACAAGAAGACCAGAAAGAAATTAATAATAATTATATTAGTTTACAGATATATATATATAAACACACACACATGTATGTTTTTTGGCTATGCTTATCAAAAAAACAAACCTCTATATAATGATTAGAGTTACAGTTGTGGTGGAATGAAATAAAATTGTGTATCCATGCCAGCTTGAATGAAAAGTAATAATAATGGAAGAACAATAATTATAATAGCATAAAAAATTGGTAATAGTACAGTGGATATATTAATAATCTGTTATTCTTTTAATAATAATAATAATAATATATGCTTACGTCAACTGAGCATTTGGGTATAAGTTGATGTAGATTATATGATGATGGTAGCATTAAAAAAGAGCTGTATTTGTACCTAGAGGGTAGAATATATATTTTTTTTACTTTTAGTATCAAGTCACTAGCAATGCCTGTGCGTTTCCAACTTGTTAGTATAGTCACTTAAATATTTTAGGGATTAGTTTATGACGTGGATGCGATCAAGAGAACGACTCTTGTTCCTTGACAATGCACAAGAGCATGAGCATAAGTATGAGCATGCATGAGCTTACGTAATATAAAATACGAGAATAATTGGATGATACAACTTTAAACTTGTAAATTTTTTGTCAATTTTTCAAAAAAAATATATATTTAAAAAACAGCAAATGATGTTGTTAAAAAATATATGTAAGTTGTGTATGCGCATATTTTATTTTTCCAGACAAAGTTTGTGAATAGACGCAGAGAGAGAGACAGAGAAATGCTAGCATAGTGACTCAACTAATGGTAGCAATATGATTACGGATGATGATGGGTTTACTTCTTGTTCGGATCTTCTATTTATTTATTATTTCCAAAAAACGTCAGTTCAGACTTTTATTTTTTTTCTTCTTCTTCTCCATCATTAACACATATGAGATGCGCAAACACACTGTGAGAGATAAGGTTATTACTAAGTAAACATGAAACTAATGCAACACCAACAACACAAGTTGGTCATATCATTCATCAGAAAGATTAAGAAAAGAAAAAAATCATCAGGGAAAATAGAAAATCTCTCAGAGCTTCTGATCAAATTATACTGCCAAAAAAAAATATTTTTTTTCGTCTTCTTCTTCTTCTTCTTCTTCTTCCTTTCCTACTTTATTTTTCTTCCTCGAAAGAGAAAATGTGGATTCATATCAAAGATTGGCTTTTTGCTAAGAAATTGTAAGAAGACTACATTCGTTTCCATCTCCTCATCCATCTCCGTTGGATGATGATAAGGATTAGCCAGACAAAAAATAACGTGGAAAGAGAAAAGCAGAAGAAGCAACAAACAGCATCAACGGCATTTTTGGACAAGAGAAAGGGGAGGAGAAGGAAGATCCAGAGAGAAAAAAAACGTATACATTAAATAAGTTGTTGGTAAACTAGTTTTGTTCGAAAAGGGGTTTTCTTATTTTTTTTATCCATAGGAAATAATACACAAACACACATACGGTTAAATAAGTGAATCAGAGAAGCAAATATTACCTACGGAAACAAAATTAGTCGTTTTTATTATTACTATTATTTCTTCTCTTAAATCTATTTGTGCTCAAGTAGGGAAAATGTCTGCTTGTGTGCCCTCTTCTCTTTCTCTCTCTCTCTCTCATGACCAGATACATACATACACATCTCTCATATTATTATAATGACGACTTGTGTTGCTGTGTGTATTGAAACATCATGACATCAGCGAAACAAGTGAACTAAAAAAGGAAAGTCATCAGCTCTTTTGTGTATATCAGAATTATATAAATGTAGAAATCACCATGTTGTGTCTTTCTCTCTCACTCTCTCTCTCTCTCTCTTTTGCTGTAAGTATATTACCAAGAGAAAGTGAAGATTGCTCAAGGGATTTTTCCTGCTGCTGCTGCTGCTTCTTCTTCTTCTTCTTCTAAATAGCTAACAAAACACACATACACGTCATAGCACGATGCTAGATTGCACATAAAAGTACCAAGTTTCTAAATATATATGAATAATATGATCATGTTATGTAGAATGCTAGAATGTGTGGTGGAAAGTTGTAAAAACTTTTTTTATGTAAGCACCTACTCCCACCACCACCACCACCGCCACTGCTGCCCATTTATTATATTTATTTTGGAAAAAAAAATTGTACCAAGAAGTAAAAAGAAGAAGAAGAAAAGGAAGGCTGCCATCGAAAAATCTATATATATTTTTTTGTTTTATTTCCGCCATTGATTTTTATCAGCAAGAGAGAGAGAGAGAGAGAGAGAGAAAGACAGCAAAAAAGAGAGAGTTTTTTTTCTGGTGTAAGGCAGCAAGATGGGGAAAAATTCGAAGTAATAAATACACAAAATGTTTCTTGTACAGAGTCAATAACTATTTGTAATGCTTGCTCTCTTCCACCATATACGTTTAGTATTGTATATATGTATATACGTATATATATATGTGTATATATAAGTTTATATTTATTTTGCCTACTGGTCTGATCTGCTCTCTCCGTCTGCTGCTTCTTTTGTCTTGTTTATTAGAACATGTTCAAGAAGAAGAGGAGAGAGTGAGGTAGAAAAAAAATGGAATAAAAAGTAGAAATGAAAAAAAATGAGTCCATAATAAAAAACAACTCGTAATTTTCTGAAAGAAATAAAAAAAGCCAACTTTTTTTCCAAGTGCAATCAGGTTATATAGTACTGCCTTGAAAAATGTGAATAATTTTTGTTGAAAACATAAAAATTTGAAACACTCTAAATATCAGCTCTCGTAAAGTATTATCGAAAAGAATTATATATATATATAATTTTTTTTTAAAAAAAGAAGAAAGAATAAATATAGGCAAGTAATCGTATACGTATCGTATATCTGTAAAAAAATGAGCATACATATTTTTACGATGCAGATGATCAGTTGGAATATCGGTACAAAATTTATTAATTCAGTAATAAATGGTAGTAGTAACGAAGATGATGCCATGAAATTTTTTTATTGGTAAAAAACAAAAAAAACAACATGAAGCTAGCTAGCAGCTTATTTACACCTTTTCCGTTAAGAAATCAGTAGCCGTAGTAGCAGCAGAGCAGCAGCAGCAGCAGCATGGTCATATGGTGTTGCGATGATGGGGATAATAATGATAGCTTTGTGAATAAAAGGCCAAACACACAAAGGAAAATGTGCCAAAAGGAGTAGCGAAGGAAAAAAGAGGGAAAAGGGAGAAACTATGAAAAAAAGGAGAGAAAGCTGGTCATAATAACATTTACAACAAGGACGACTTGTGTAGAAAAAAAGAACATCAAGAAGCAGCGTTTTTAGTTTATGAATACGCGAAACAAAGATAAACATGCACACACTTGCTGTCTTCTTTCCCTTTTGCTGCTGCCTTTGTTTTTTTACAGCTGATGATGATGATAAGTCTGCCTATGTGCTATTTTTAAACAGGCGGTAAAATATATAAATAACTGCATATATTTCGCCTTTCTCTACAATTATAAAACATTTTGTGAATATGCAGTGATACGCTTATAAACTACATTGTGTTGGGTGTAAAGAGAAAGGAGAATGAAGAATGAAGAAGAAGGGTAGCAGCATCAACAGCAGCAGCAGCAGAGAGCAGCATCACGCTAGAAAGGAACAGGATGGTATGAAAAAAAAGACAAGGAAAGAAGCCACTTTTTTTCTCACTTCTCAACTCCATCTGTTTCGCATTGAAATTTATGTTTTTTTCTCTTCTTCTTCTTTATTTTTTGTTCCTTTTCTTTATATATTGTTTACGCCTTCTCACCCACTTGCTCATTCATTCTTTTATTCACACTCCAGCAAACTGAGTGAGCATTTTTTTAAAGAAACATTTTTTAAAAAGTTCAGAAAAGCACACGCCTCACCCATCAACTGTTACTTCTACTACTACTCACTACTGCATATAGTTTTATAGCAGAGTTTTATTTTGTCTTTTCTTATGAAAATAACATAGAGTATCCACCTATGCTCAGGTCTGTAGGTAGTGCATTAAAAAGTAAAATGCACATATAGTCATCATATGTCTCAGCCAACACATCAAGTGTCTTGATCATTATCATCATCATCATCATCGTGTCTGCCAAAGAGAGGTGTTAAATAACACCATTATCGCCTAAACAAATGGTTGCATGAATAGAGAAAGTGTGTGGGTATCTGCTGCAGCTTACAAGTATCCAAACGTTTCTCCTTTTTTCTGAAGAAAATCTTCCAACTAGTAGACATTTGTGTAGGCATTTTATGGATGTACGGCTTCCCTGAAAAAAATAAATAAACAAGAGGAGAATTCATTCATTCGTTCGTTTGTGTCATGATGATGCTTTTTTCCCTGCTCAGTGTTTCGACTGGGCACAGCTCAACAAGAAACTAAAAACCTAAGCTTTTTCTGAACATTGCGAAAGTAGACTGAAGATTATAAATTGTGCGGAGGTTTGTGAAATGCCTATAGTGCCATCACAAGCTTGTAGTTCATTCATAACCAAGCATAATTATTTGTCTGGCTGGCGCGACACGCGGTACCACTGCCTGGAATAATTTTATGAATGACAGCATTATTGCTAAATATAAACACTAACTGTGATTTTAATTTAATAACGCTAGATATTTCTGTGCATTGCTGCTGCTGCTGCTGCTCTCAATGGTGTAAAATTACTTATCTGGAATTTTTTCTTCTTTTGTCCTCTCACAACTTTCAGCCATATTCTGATGTCAAAAATTATCTATCATTACGACAGATAATAGAACGGTAGGAAACACACCTATTTACACTTGTATGGTGGTGACAATAAGCAGTTTGCAAACAGCGGCAGGGTTGTCAAACTTTGTCGTAGCCTTATCTATCATCATATACGGTTTTGTATATTCACTAAAAAAATCAATTTTATGGAAAAATGTTTTCTTAAAGACTTAAAACACTTACGATACTTTTTACATTTAAAAATTGCTTAACGCGTGATGAGTGAATGATTGGAAAAACTTGGTTGAAAATGAACTAAACTTCTGCTGTCAAAAATTAGTATAGGTACACCTATTTAAACTTACAAGCTAACAAGTAGCAAGTACAATGAGCAGCAGTACTGCTATTATTATTACCTTTAGCTGCAGCGCCATCAGGCAGGAAATTCTCCATAATTCCGCGCAAAGTTAATTTTACAATGTTTAACTGTAATCAAATCCATACATCAATGAAAGTAATTGCGTTATTACAGCTACCAACATCATTATCATCATCACCACCACCACCACCACCATCATCATCAATTTATAGCAGAGTATGTATCTCTGTGTTTATTGATTATGTCAGTCAGAGTAATTTCATTCAACACGCCAAAAAATAAACGTGACAGGTGTGTGGAAAAGTGTGTTTCTTTTCTCCATCTCCCTCTCTCCTCTGTCTACACACCATCATGAGAAAGTGTGCGCGCGTATGTTTCTCAACTTTTTTTTTACATGATGTACGTTTTTCACTTACTTTAATGGGGGGGCTTAGTCGAAATAATCAGAACGTTTACAATTGTTAATGCTTTTTGCTGAGCAAACAGTACAATTGAGTTGAATACGCGCAATTCAACCCTTTCTCTCTCTCTCTCTCTCTCCTTTTTTTTAAAAAAAACTACCATTTTATAATAAATGGCAAAAAATAATCTTTTATTTTATTTTTCCAAAAATCTGAAAAAAATACTGTAACGATATATTATCAGGATTGAATCAGACTTGGAATAATAATAATAATAATAATAATTACTGCAACAAAAGTATATAGTATTGAATCGGGAATGAGTGTCATTTGTCATTGTGTATTAAATGTGAAATGTTGACTGACTGGAATGAGGCGCGTTGCTGAGCTTCATAGAAATAAACATCATCTAATTCTTAACAGTTGAGCAAATGAGGCCGGCTTAGCTGATAATCAGGGGCTCACAAGTTTATTTTCTGGAGAGAGAGAGACAGAAAAAAGCATAAAAGTATATTTCATTATTTGGATTCAATTGTATCAACTTTTTTTTCTCATCTGAAATCCTTTGACGTTGCAGGTCCTTGTCATTGTAGTCAATATTTGGTAGAAAACCGCTACCAATTCTCTTTTTTTCCCGATTTTTTCTCCCTTTTTTGATACTTTCCATTTTTCAATATTTCAAAGGACAAAGAAATAATGCTAGCAGCTAACAAGGAAAATTTTTTTCAAAAGACATTGCAATTGCCAAAAAAAAATACTTTAGTAACAAAAAATCATAATAATAATAATAATAAGTTGAAAATAAAAAATTACTATTAAAGCGTTCCTATGTATATATATATGATATTTTTTTTTCTCTCTCTCTTCTTATTTGTGTCGACCAACTGGTTGTCGTGTGCTTGGAGCAAGTTCTCCTGCCGCATAAAAAAAATTTGTGAATTACTTTTTTTCAATATACATTTTATTTCAACGGACCGGCGACGACGACAACACACACACACACACACACAAGAGGAAAAAAAAGTTAAACTGTAAAAAAAGGATAAATAAAAAGAACTAATCTGTTGGAAAAGGGTATTTTTATTATATGTTTTCCATATATTTGGAATATTATGTATACATCAAAAAAAAAGTACACGCTTGAAAAAGGGAAAAAAATTCACCATTTATTACTACTACTACTTTACTTTACTTTATATTTTTTGTTAAAAAATGTGAATTTCTTATGCGAATCTAACATGTCATACTTTACAGCAAAACAAGGAGTGGATTTTTCTATGAAAAAAATATAATAATAATAATAATCACAAATATAATGAAAAGAAGACCCTTTGAAAATGGGCACGTGTTTCCTGGCAGATGTTTTTCACATAAATGTGGAAAATCCGTGTGGAGGGTCTTTTTTTTCTTCACTGACTACTACCCCGATACAATAAAGCCAAGTAAGTGGTAGTAAGCAAGCTTGTAGCAAAAGCAAGCAACAAAGCTCAAAAGTTTTTTTTTTCTCTCGTTCTCTTCTCCTCGGCTTGCCTCTTCTGTTTGTCCGCGTGTACATTGAACTATTGTAAAAACAAGTGTTCCTCATCGCTCAGTTCTAAAAAAACTCTGTTTGGATTTATCGTCTCTCCAGCAAAAAAAGGGTCGATTTGTTGTTTATCTGAGATGATGGTGTTATTGTAAAAATGTGCGTTACCTTTGGTGGATGCGCTAACGGAGAAACAAGGGAACTGAGAGGGAAAAAAATTCACAGCCGTCGCCTCAAAAACAACGTCTTCATGTGTGTGTAGTGAAACACGGCAAGGCGGTATAATAATTGACAAAAGGCAAGAGTTTAAAGCTGAAAAAAATGAAACACTTTTGCATTCATTTTCTAGTGTGCATCGTCGTTAGTATTTTCTTTTTTCTGTAATCATTTTTGACAATGTTTGTTCATTTGAAATTAAATCATGGTAGCATTCAAAGTGATAATAATGCTGCTGCTGCTGATGATGATGATGAAATAAGGATTGGTACCAATAACAAATGCATGCATAATAGATGAGCATAAACTGGAGAAAAAAATGTACAATTTGAATAATAACGTGAAATGTAAAAAAATTTACGGAGCAGTCTGTCGGCTGCTGCTGTTTCTGGGGAACAAAAATTATCTCAACCAATAATATAAAATACACAATGGATTATTTTTTTCCAAGCCAAAAAGTGTTATTGGTGATGGCTGGTATTTCGTATGGAGAGAAAGAGAGAGAGAGAGAGGAAAACAAAGGGATATAAGATGGGACAATAATATCCCGAGGGTCTCCCTTTTTTTCGACAGAATTTCCTAAAATTTGAAGAAAAAAAACAGTAGCCTTGTCTATGATGCCTCGAGCAAATTTACATGCGTTATTGTCAGCATGAGCAGGCACGCACCACACGGTGACAAAGAAAGAGAGAGAGAGAGAGAGTGAGAGAGAGTAGAATAATGGGGAGAAAAAAATGTTACATTTTATCAATTGTTTGAGGTTAAGAAGTACAAGTTGATGACGACGAGAATGAATGGTGTGAGTGAGTAGTGTAGTGTGCATGCATTATATGCACTTGTGCATATATTATTATTATTATTATGCCCATCAGCAGCATCACATACATATAGCTTCCCTACTGCTGCTGCTAGTGATGATGATGATGATGATGACTAAATTTGAGCACAACTCCAATTATTTATTTCCATTCATTTGAAACAGTTTTCAATGATTTTTTTTACTTGGGTTAACTGCCACGTATTTCCAATTGAAAAATTCTAAAGGAGCGAAGGAAAAATGTGTAAAATATAAATAAATAAATAATAATAATAATAATAATAATGTTTTTACCAATTTTTTTGTCTTCCGGCAAGTGTGAAGGTCTTGTATGCATTTATGCTGTGAGTGTCCTAACACAATGGCAAACGTTTTTGTAGGAAATGTATGTCGGTCGTCATACATGGCAATATTCACACAATTATTTACACTGATATATATGCAGGTTCTGGAGTTGGTTGGCTTTGGGTGTACACAATATTATGAATAAGAGTATTATCGAGGCTGTATAACGACCAATTTTATTGGACACTACGACTACTGCCTGATGGTATGAATGAATATTTATTATTACTATGGCAAGCAAGGGAAGCTCACTCGACTCACCGTCATCGAAATGAAACACTATAACAATGAACCAGACTCCCAAAATATCTTGAAAAAATACGACAATGAAAAGTGTAAGTGCGCTTTTGAGTAGCTGGTCATATTTAATTTCTGTACATAAATTGTTTAGCTGCCCAAATGGTAAAACGTAAAATTTATGGGAAATAATGGTAAAAATAATGCATGCATATATTTATATAATAATAATAATAATAGATATTCCCTTACATTCACGAACCTATAATTTTTTTTGTGTAAATCAGGCGGTGGTGCATACTTTTTTCTCGTAAAATACACATTTATTCATATTTTTATCTTTTTTCCAAATAGTTAGCATATTTTGAGAGAAATCACCCCAAAAGTGGATGAATGGCAGATGTTTCGTTGAATGTATTTCTTCTTTTTTTTCAAAAATAGGATACAAAATAATAATAATAATAATATGATCTGCATGAATTGAAATTTTTTCCCTTTAAACATTCACAAAAAAAATTAACATTTGAAAAATTGTTTTAACAAAAAATTCGAAAAGTGCACCTTTTCCTCAATGGAAACACATTTATTATAAAAAATGGTACTGGAAAATAAATAGATTTTTTTTAAAATGAAAGCGCATATTTATATAATTTTAACTTGTGAACTTTCAAGCGTAAAGAATAAAAAAGAATTCAGAAAATGTTACTGTTTTTTCTTCTCTGCACTCAAATTATTTTTAATTAGACAAAAAAACCACTGTGCTGCTTTCGTATACTTTTTTTTTACTTTAACCAAAAAAAATGTATATTCCGTAATTAGTGACGACTATGATTACAGACATGGCAAATTGCCACACCCCATTTTTACCAACACATTCACTAAAAAAAACTCATAACGATAATTAATAATATTCCGCTTTACAATTTCATGCAGATTGTTTGTTTTCCAGTAAAAAAGAAAAAAAAACTTGTCTTGACATTTACTCACCCTCTCAGTCAGCATGTATTTCACATTACCCCAAATGCTTCATTTTCAATACAACATGTCATGACAAACTTCCGCCATTCTCTAAATTAAAGAATACACCAAATTTATTATAATTACAGTCCATTTCTTCTTCTTTTTTTCATTTTATTTTTTGCCCACGCACATTTTCTTCCTCCTTCTCTGCTCAGTTGAGTTGTTGTTAATGAGCCCGCATATTTACTCATCATAGTAATCAACGTTGTCGTCACTCGTTAGGAAAGGCATGCTCCTTTCTTCTTCTATCATCATCATCATCATCATCATCATCAGTGATATTAACTTTACAAGACAATTAACGAAGCGTCCAAGTCCAAGTTACACAATCTGACTGGATGGATTGGGCAGTCAAAAATAATAATTTTTTTGCTGTGTTGTATTTATAGACATGAACTTTTTTTTCTATACTGCTTTACAATTTTCCCAACAATAATTACTACATATCCTTGTATATCATATCATCGTATTTTGTTTCTAGTGGTGGTGGTGGTGGTGTTGTTGCTACTGCTGCTAGCCTTGCTTGCTCAGTCAGTCAGTAGTATATGCTTGCTTAGTATATGATTATATCGGTATATATAAATATTAAAGGCAACATTTATAGTTTTTTTTC
>JAHZMT010004161.1:0-10929 GCA_027743785.1 Sinhomidia bicolor
TTTTTTTACACTGTGACAACTACACACAAGTTTGCATTGAAACTGGGGAAAATGTATATATAAATGTGTATATATTTAGATGGGAAAGAGAGTGTGTCATCGTCCTCATCCTCTTCTTTTTTTGCCTGATCGCGACATGGAGGAGGAGGTTTGGAGGTGGACTAAAAAAACGGCGGACTGGACGATGACGGCACTTTGCGTGGTGAGTGCATGTAGCTACAGGATTGTAGTCGTTGAAAAACAGAAAGCAAGAGAGAGAGAGAGAGATAAGGCTCAGACATGCAAACACACACACATTTTCTCTCTCTGCTTTCCCCACACACACACTCTCAACCTGCCATATGCACACCGCACCGTCGTCATGGGAATGTTTGCGCAAGTTTTGCCAACCTACCAGTCTGTAATTGTAATTCGTAGAATAAACAGAGAGACAGCTAAAAACGCACATAATATCCGCCACGGACAGGAACAAACAAGCTCATCATCATGATCATCGCCATCATCGTACAGCTGGTAGTAGACAAAAAAAGGAGAAAACATGAGAGAAAGCAGGAGCAAAACGACAAGAATATTATGCTTCTGCTGCTGGTGGACAGTGAAAGTACCCAAAAAAAGTCTCTCGCGTTGCATACATTAGATTATTATTCGTATTGTAATGTGAAGAGGGAGGGAGAAAGTTGAAGTAAAATGGAGAAGAAGAAAAAAAAACATGACATGATCATCATCATCATCATCATCATCATGAGCAGCAACAGCAGCAGTAGAATGGTTCTTGTCCGTATGGAATTGTTTTTACTGCAGCAGCAGATTTCATACTTTTCTAATGACTTTTTTTCCTTCCTTCCTCTCATTGTCCAAAAAAAATTGTGTACCTTTTCTCCTTTTGTTGTTTTCACAGCATTTTATTATGTCACTAGAGAGGTTGGACATGCTGATGAGGAGACAAGAAAGAAAGAAAGAAAGAACCCTCCATTTTTATGTCTTCTCCATAACAGCAGCAGTGTGCAAAATGGAAAACTGTTACTTTTTTTGCTGCTGCTGCTGCTACTACTGCTGCGCTTGTATAGTAATGAAAGGAAGGCGATTTACATAATGTTCATTTCATACCATCTCTCTCTCTCTCTTTTTCTCCATTCTTTGTGTGAGTTTATATGTGTGTGTGTGTCGTTTAATAAGGGACAAGTTTTAGTGGCGTTGTAATGTGCAAGTAAATGCGGGCAGTAATTACTGCCTTGCTCTGCCACTCTTTTTGCTCCTCTCTCTCTCTTCCCATATTTTCCCTTATTTATTTTTTACAACTTGGGCCCGCACGACATGCAATCCACAAAACTTGTATTCTCTTTTTACAAAAATAAACTTTCTCTCTCTCTCTCTCTTCTGTTGTGTTTTGCAGCTCCCCAGAGTGTACAGCAGAGTGGATACATTTTTACTTACATGTACGTACGTACGTACATTCATACGTTGCATGATAAACGCCCGATTGCATTGTTCTCAACTTTTTCTCTCCTTTTCTCTCTTTTGCTAGCATCATCATCATCATCACCATCGCTACAAAAAATATGTATACAAGTTGAGCTCTGCATGTACTCAGCTTACTTTGTACTTTTGACTTCCAGTCAGCTTGCAATAACAGCTTTCTAATAGTATTGACGATGGTGCAGTAGTGCTAATATGGCAAGCAAGTAAGTATGTAAGTAAGTAGTAGCATCATGTTTGCTATGCAGCCAGCATGATGATGTTGATGATGATGATGATGATCGCGATGATGACGATGATTAGGCACATGATATATTTTAGAGTGCTAACTACTTCCCTTTTTCATGTGCACACACACACTACCGCACCGAATTACTACTACTCATGGACATCGATCCAACCACTGCCACCTCCACCGCCACCACCACCACTTTTTCCTTTGTTGTTGGCATGTAAGCAAGCACATGAACACTTTTACTCTTCCACTTTCCAAAATTCCTCAAAGCTGCTGAGAGCCGTTCTCTGGTGAAATACACACCGGCTTGCTTCATCTGCTATTTGGTGTGGCCACCTCCGCCACTATTTATCGTTATCCTATGACGACTATCGCAAATCATCTTTTTCCACTGCCAAACTAAACAACATGTAGTTGTAGTAGTGGTAGTAGTAGTACGCACTGAATTTTATACGCATATACATGGTCATCATGTCAAGTTACTCTATAAAGCTGGAAAAAAATATGTAGTAGAGCGGAGAAAATAGACAGATGAGTTGGTGATGTTTTTGTACAAAATATATATATATATTTTTTTGTTCAACCCGAGTATAGTGTATGTATATGCATGCATGTAGAGTGCGATATGGACTGGGTTGGATTGTGATTTTGTATTTTGTGCTGAGGAAAGGGAAAATAGGGGAGAGATGCAAGGAGGAAGCAGCAAGATGAGCATAACGATCATGAGTATTATTTTTTTTCGTGAAATGGATCTGGAAAGGATAATATATTTATGGTGTTGTTGGGAGAGAGAGAGAGAAGACATTGAATCCGATGGAACGTGCCGAGACTGAGGGGGAGACGGACCACTACCACCACCACCACCATCACTGCTTCTACACAACAACTCTCCCTATCACAAAAAAATGGCATATGCGTGTGTTTTGTGTGTGTGTGTGTACAGTGTATGGCAGATAATATATATAAGTTGGTTTTTTTTGTGAGGAGATGCGGTGTAATGAAGGATGACAGGACAAGGCCCCTCTGGCCTGTCGCAACAGCTCATCTCCAACACAAACGCTGTCCAAAGTTCACGACTACTCCACCTTCACATGTCCTTCCTTATACTCCACTCAGTAGTACCTTTCGTCCAACTGCATCATCGTCATTATGATTAGTGAATGGATTGGGTAAAAAAATATACGCTATGTATATATATTATTTTTTTCTCTCTATCCTTTCTCAAAACAGGATAAGGTGATGAGGATGAAAGTGATCAGTATGTTTTGTTTGGATTTCTCTTCTCGCAGCAGCAAAAGAAACTTGAAGGAAAAGGACGTGAATGGCCGTCATAAAGAATCAAGAAGGGAGGAATACAGCATGATTCACTCAGTCATACTTTTTTCCCATTTTCGCTCTCTCTCTTTCTCTTCTACCCGGCGTTCAGCACTGTTGGAGGAAAGATGCTGACATGACATGATCTCGCTGGAGAAGCATTATCGTCAACTATATTTTCACTGTGTGTGTCTGAGTGTAGAAGCACGGCACATAGCTATTATTGCGGTGGTTGCACACTGCTTCTTCTTCTTCTTCACTAGCCAGCTAGCTCACTTCTCCTCTTTTCTCTCCAGCCAAAAGACAAGACAGCAATATTCCCATAAAAGCTGATGGCGACTGATAGCGCGATAAATGGACACAGTTCTAGTTCCACTTTTCCCCATCCATTCCATCATCATCATCATGATTATTATTATTATTACTACTACTACAAGCATATACTCTACTCTACACTGCACACAACTGTAACTCCTGCTGTTTCAAAACAGCTACAGTTTTATTTTTGGGGCGATGATGGCAAAAATATATAAATATATATATAAATATGTTGTACAACTGTACATGCATAAAAAGGCAGTAGCAGTAGTAAAGTGCGGTGGAGAATTTATGTGGCCGTCTACCTTATTCCATATTCCATCCTTCTTTTCTCCATTTCTCTCTCTCTCTCTTCTCTGGGCATAATATAATTTCTCTCGTTTTCTGCCTCTCTCTCTCTCTCTCCGGCATTTGCCATCTCTTCTTGACTGATTCAGCATCTCACACACAATAAATCCCATCTGCAATAATTCGAGTTACAAGTCGAGCAGCTACAAGCTCATCATCATCATAGTGCTCGCAACTCTGCAGAGAGATATTTATGCTGCTCCTCCATTATTCATTCATGTTGGATCAGAGAGTGGCGGCGCTGGGTAATGATCTCCTTCCTCTTTCTCTCCCTCCTTTACCAAAACCCAACTGAATAGTTTTACTAGCTGTATTTTTTATTATTATTATTATCATCGTCATCATCATCAGCATGAGCATATAGTATAGCAAGTCGACTCTTTTTTTCCCTCGTTTCTCAAGCTCACACGTTGAGTGCAAGTAAAGTTGTGGAAGGAAGCTATATATACTCACAGAGTACACGATGAACAGGAGCGAGCCAGCAAATCATCTTTAAAGGCTAGCATAAAGAGAGAAAGAGAGAGAAAAAAATACTCCTGTGCTGTTTTTACTCACAGTCAAGTCTACATTTTCATTCTTGTGTTGGTTGATGTGCAGAAGAGAGTGAGAGAGAGAGCAAGAGAATCGGCATCGTCATCATCTTTCTCCCTATTCATAAATATCCCTTTTTTCTCTCTCTCTCTCTCGCGTGCTCTGCTTCTTGGATTTCACCACTTGTCCATGCATGCAGAAAAGCAGAAAACTCACTGAATACATTACTGGAAGATGGAGTGCCGCTGCTTCTCATATTTTTCAATGATGGCAAGCAATTTAGGAGGGAGGCAGGAAAAGAAATAAATCCTTGCGGCAATAATAACTAATGAATGAATGAGCTGAGTGAGAGAGTGAATGAGTAAATGTGTGCTATCAGATGCAACTTGATATTTTCATGAAATGCTGAAAATGAACAAAAGAATAGCTAATCTTTTTTTCTCTCTCTCTTTCGCTTCTTCACACTCCAAAGGTGACTGTGCATGGGACAAACAAAGCAGCAGTAGTAGTAGAGCTCCGGTACTTTTCACTCGCTTTCTGCGACAAAAGCTATTCTCTTCAAAAAAATGTGGAGGATTGGCTCATAATGGGCAGAGTAAGTGAGAGAGATGCACCCAATGAATGAGCTGAGTGAGAGAGTGAATGAGTAAATGTGTGCTATCAGATGCAACTTGATATTTTCATGAAATGCTGAAAATGAACAAAAGAATAGCTAATCTTTTTTTTCTCTCTCCTTCGCTTCTTCACACTCCAAAGGTGACTGTGCATGGGACAAACAAAGCAGCAGCAGTAGTGGTAGTGGCAGAGCTCCGGTACTTTTCACTCGCTTTCTGCGACAAAAGCTATTCTCTTCAAAAAAATGTGGAGGATTGGCTCATAATGGGCAGAGTAAGTGAGAGAGATGCACCCTTTTTTCTCAGACTTTTCTCAGCCACCACCACCACTACCCCCACCACTTTGCGATCGTCGTCGTCGTCGTTTTTTAATGTATTCAATTCTCCGTCAAAATAAATTGCCTCACTCAATTTCTTCAAATCCATTTTAACAGACAAATAGATTGGGCGAAAGGAGGGAAAAGGAAGAGGACAAAAGAAAAGGCAAATAAGTGTGTGTGTAGTGCAGTGCAGTGAAGAGAAAAAGGGAGAGAACCAATCTTATTACTTTAACGACAATAGGCACAAAACCGGCAAAAGAGGATGCGTACGTATGTACGTATGCAATGCGCACATTCAACGGAAAACTTGAGCGATCATTCCATCTGCTTTCTTTCTTCCACACAAAATTCCTTTTATCCAAATTCCAGTTTACAAAAGCTTATGAAAACTACCCATCATAATACTTGCATGCGGACAGGTAGGAAGGTAGACAGCGTAAGAAGCATAGTGTTTTATACGTGCCGGTTGACTGGACAGATTAGCATCTTGTCGTCAAATCTCCTTGCAGGCATTTTTCTGTTGACAATTGCACAAAACTATATGTATGTAAGTTGCCGAAAGTTTGGCTGTTGCTTTGGGGAGAAAATTTTTTTTATGGGGATGGCAGAAAAAAAATCACGACAATAAGGAGAAATAAGAAACAACAAGCTATACATACATACATTTATTATATGCCTACACGCAGCCTTGTAGATTGAGTCACTTTTCACAAAAAAAACAACTCTCTTATATTCCATCTTTTTTGTGTCTCTGTGTACACAATGCACGCTAGAGTGAAAGAGAGAGAGAAAAGGAAAGCAATATGATTCTTCTCCTCTTTGGTCCTCTCATCTAGTTACACAGTAGAAGGCCTTGATAAAAGACGCTCTTCTCTGAAAGTCCATCTGGGTCGAGGACACATCACACACCGAAAAATTGTAGAAAAATAAAAACTCAAAAAAACACATCTGGGTCGAGGACACATCACACACCGAAAAATTGTAGAAAAATAAAAACTCAAAAAACAGAGTTTTAACTTTCTTTCCACAGAATATCCACCCCTATATACTTTTTCTCTTAGGAGCAGGTTTCAAAGGGTCAGCCAAAAAAAATATATAAAATAAAATAAAAATAAAACTTTTCCACGAAAATGGAAAGGAGCACGCCATCATCATCGTCATCATCATCACGATCTGGTTGTTATGTAGAAAAATGTATACCTATCTACACATATGCCTCTATATACACACATATGAACGTAGAGAGAGAAAAAGCATTTCTATTCTGTAATGACCATGAAAACATTGATTCATTCATCCGTTCACACCAGCAGCACACTTGACTTGACTTGTGCTGCTGCTGCCCACAGCAAAACAACCAAACTCTCCGAATGACTGACTCACTCACTCGGCGAGTGAATGGAAAAAGAATATTTTTTATGGGTATGTATGTGAGGGCCTTCTATTTTTTTGCCTTGACGCATTCTCCATCCAAAGAAAAAATAATTTTTCTCTTTTTTTTTCTTGGCGTGAAGAAAAAAAAAGGGGAAAAAAGTCGGTTGAATGGTGGCGGTGGTGGTAGTGGTGATGACGGTAGCCAAGGAAAGTTGGAAGAAGAAGAAGAAAAAAATGTTGATGCACTTTGAATTTCAAATTTGGAAAAAAAGGCTCAGACTCCCTTTTCTTTCTTCGTCACACGGCAAACAGTGAAATCCCATCAGATAAGTTTCCGACTAGGAAATGCCAACAAGGTGGTAGGTATATGGCGGTGGTGGTAGTGGTGCTGCTTCTGGTGAAAAAAACAAACTTTTTTTAAACAAAAAAAAAGAAGCCGTTGTGCTTTTTAGATAGGACTCACAAGTTGGACATGGACTTTTCACATGCTACCATTATTATTATTTAAATATTTTCCACTCGGGATATAGATAAGTTGTCTAGAGCTGTCTCTCTACTGCTTACAGCAAAAAATGGAGAAATGGAAAGGAAAGAAAAAGTTGTTGCCAGTGCATTGCATTTCCCAAGCAACTTGTTTAGAAGAAAGAGAGCACTATAGTTTTCAGTAGAGTTTCTGTAAGGAGCAACAGTGAAAGTATAAAGGGATGAGGAGTATGGAGGAAGGAGCAACGAGGGAATTTTGTTGAGAAGGAAAAAAAAGTCCCAGCTCAGCCAAGTTGCTATCGCAACGCACATCTGAGCATGGGAAAGAGTTTCTGTGCTCATCAGAGATGCACATCATTACTGCTTGTCTTTTACTGATTCCAAGTGCTGCTGCTTCTCCGAACCACCGAACAAAGCACAAGTTAAAATGTATGTATGTATACTATGTATACATGGGTGTATATTTTTTGGCTTATCTGCATGGCAGGATCTTGTGGAAAATGGAGCAAGCCTCAGAACACACCAGATTCGCCATCTAAATTGCCACTTTCTCCTATTCTGTTTGTGCATGCAAATGGACAGTCAGTGTTTTTGTTGTTGCTTGTTTGTTGCCATTCCCATTTTTTGTTTTTTGTTTAGGTAGTTTCCACTTTTAAAATCGCCATTTTTTCCTTTCCCTTTTTTCTCTTGCAAGTTGACAATAAAATATAGAGTGGAAAAGGAGAACATATCATTCTCTCTAAATAAAAAGCTGCCCTTGAGCATTCTACAAATTTTTTCCGATCGCCCATGTGGAAAATGGAGCAAGCCTCAGAACACACCAGATTCGCCATCTAAATTGCCACTTTCTCCTATTCTGTTTGTGCATGCAAATGGACAGTCAGTGTTTTTGTTGTGTGTTTGTTTGTTTGTTGCCATTCCCCTTTTTTATTTTTTGTTTAGGTAGTTTCCACTTTTAAAATCGCCATTTTTCCCTTTCCCTTTTTTCTCTAGCAAGTTGACAATAAAATATAGAGTGGAAAAGGAGAACATATCATTCTCTCTAAATAAAAAGCTGCCCTTGAGCATTCTACAAATTTTTTCCGATCGCCCAAGAGAAGAGAGAGAGAGGTAGGCAAGGTGGGTTGCTGTAGGTTTTTGTTTGAATAGGTGTCGGATATGGAATGGTAATACGTGAGCATGTTGATGATGATGATATTTGTTGGTTATGTGCTGCAGGAATTTATTTGGTTGAGTTGGCTGAGTGTGAAAAAAAGTGGAACAAAGAGAGAGAGAGAGAGAGAGAGAGAGAGAGCTGCTATCTATCTATTGCCTTGTCACGTGCCTTTTGCCCGGCTGCTTCTGCTGCTGGTAGAAAGCAAAGCGGGACAAGTGTGTGTCGGTCGGGGGTGGAGAAGAGAGCGAGAGTCTGGAAACGTTTTTTTTCTCTTTTTTTCCCGCATCCTCCACTCCAGTCAGGTAGCAAATTCCATCAGTATCTGGCCCAACGTTTGGCAGAAGCAAGGGAGAAAAGTGGATGTTATGCAAACGCCGCTCTCTTGCCCATTTCTCACTGTCCGGATACCACCAAGCTCACCTTCACCCTTTTCTTCCCACTTTCCAAGTGCCCAAGACAAATTCCATTCACTCTACCACACACTCTGCTCCAAAACGCGCAAGTACAATGCATTATTATTAGTACACGGTTGCCGGTTGCCCAGGCAACGGAATTACGTCTTTGTACTACTCAGCTCAGCCCACACGTAGGAATACAAGGTTTTGCGCAATGATCCCTCATCTAAAGTATCCATCTACATGCTTATCTACTTATGATAATAACGGCACATTTTTTTTAGGTAGAAAGAGAAATGTCTCCCTTTTACTCTCCCTCTTTTTCCATGTCTCTCTTTACATCTCTCGTGTAATGCCGGGAATGCTGGCAGTGTCAATGGGATCCAATTTATTTGACTAATTTAATCCGATCGGATCGACTCAACGAACAAAAACTCTTCTCTCTCTCTCTTCACTAGACAATGTATTCTCTTCCCATTACACACTTACTGTTCGCCTCATCTTCTCAAGTGGCTTTCAATAAATATATTTCTCTCTCTCCGCTCTCGCCGCTTAAACCCAAAACATTTCTCCCCAAAGCAATAGCAACAACACAAGTAGGGACAGAAAATAAAACGTCATTGCCAGCCAGTCTTTCCCATGCACGCATCTCATCAGAGAGTATGGTTCCGCAATGAAAACAAAAAGCTAGAGACAAGTATCATCGTCATCATTCCCGTCCTCCTCCTCCTTTCCCTCCCGCTTTAAATTGAAGAAAGGCGAGAACGGAATCAAGAAAAAAAAGTTTAAATAAAGTACAATAAATGGGAGGAATCAAGCACGGGAAATGCGCTGGCATTATTACTATTATCTTGCATACACGTAAATTTTCTTCCATCAATCCAAACAGCAAGAGAGTTATTATAGCGCACAGCATAGCAGCAGTATGCAAAGTTGATCCTCGCTTTTTTTAGTCGTCCTATTTCTTCTTAGAATGGATAAAAGAGAAATAAATATATAAGTATAAGCGTGTGTGCTCTACTACTACAAAGTTGGTTTGGTTGTGTTTTTTTTGGTGGAGCAGAGCAGAGCGGAGCGGAGCGCAAGCAGAAGGATTGATTCCCTCAATAAATGTTCATTTCTAATCAGCATTTCCATTGGCAAGACGATCAACCCGATATTATTAAAAGGGATACAATTTGCTCCCATCTCTTTTCCACACACACAAGCACATACAAGCACACGCATTACTTTCCAGGGAGCAGTTGCGAGTAAGCAAGGAAGAAAGACTGTTGGTAATTCTCCTTTCATTTCTCATTCTCTCTCTCTCTCTTCTCTCTTTTCTCTCTCGCTCTCTTGCCTTTCTTTACTGTACTGTGATACTGCAGGCTATCATGCCATAACCCTCTCCTTTATTCTTTTCATTTTATTTCTCTTTTTTGTTAGAAAAGCAAATACGAGTAGGTTGGAAAGAAAAAAGAAAAAAAGAAAGGGGAAAAACAGAAGAAAAATCTATACACGCATCTCTCCCTTTCTCTCTCTCTCTATTTTTATTTCTGGTTGTGTAAAGTGAAGAGTAGAAGATACACACACATTTAGCATGGTTGATAAGATAAAGTGTGGTGGTAGCGGTAGTAGTAGTGGGGAAAAAAGATGAAAAAAAGAGAAAAAAAACTAGAAGCATTTTTATTTCATACAATTCGGAAGCAAGTGGAATGAGTAGTATGATCACAAGAAGAGTTGGTAAAATGGTTAGGTTGTTTTTTGGCAGAATCATTGCCAGTTTACACGGCCAACTTTACATATTGCCTGTACTACTACTGGATAGGTAGGTATAGTATATGCCTACCAGCTACCACTTTCCACCACCACCAAAAAAAGACAACATTTTTTTTACCCCATTTATTCTTCACTCACTCTCTCACGTTTACTGTTTACACTGGAAAAAAAAGTGAAAAAAATATATAGAAAGGTGGCTACTAGGTAAAAAAAATAAGAATACAGCAGCAGTACCATTTTATTTTGTAAACAGGAGAGAGAAGAGAAAAAAAGGAGAAAAGTGTAATGGTTGAGTGGAAAGACGGTTAATAAAAAACTGAACGGGATAAAAATATATGTATGTTTTGGACTGTTTCCAGAAAAGAGAGAGTGTATCGTAGTTGGTGCAGCAGAACATCAGACAAGTATGTATATACCGTAGAAATAGAATGTACGGGTTAAAGTCGTCATGTCGTTCTTTCTTTCTTTCTTTTTTTAGTACCTACAACATACATCAGCATCAGCTCTTCTTCTTCTTCTTTTCTCCCCAACAGCTAGTCTTATCTTTTTGAATAATGCACGCTGAATGCAAACCGGAGACGAAAGAGATGGAATGAATGGTGGGATG